>CABFOQ010054244.1:33945-51662 GCA_900660455.1 Gephyroberyx darwinii
CCACAGCTAGCCAGGACCAACCACAATTAACCAGGAAACAACCACAACTAGCCAGGACCAGCCACAGCTAGCCAGGACCAGCCACAATTAACCAGGAAACAACCACAACTAGCCAGGACGAGCCACAGCTATCCAGGACCATCCGGGACCAGCCACAGCTAGCCAGGACCAACCACAGCTAGCCAGGACCAACCACAGCTAGCCAGGACCATCCGGGACCAGCCACAGCTAGCCAGGACCAGCCACAGCTAGCCAGGACCAACCACAGCTAGCCAGGACCAACCACAGCTAGCCAGGACCAGCCACAATTAACCAGGAAACAACCACAACTAGCCAGGACCAGCCACAGCTAGCCAGGACCATCCGGGACCAGCCACAGCTAGCCAGGACCAACCACAGCTAGCCAGGACCAACCACAGCTAGCCAGGACCATCCGGGACCAGCCACAGCTAGCCAGGACCAGCCACAGCTAGCCAGGACCAACCACAGCAAGCCAGGACCAGCCAGGACCAGCCAGCCACAACCAGCCAGTAATGTGCATCATGTAAGGGACATTGTAATTAATTCATTATCCAAAAGTTGTACATCCATGACAACTACAAGCTCTAAACACACAACAATATTAATTATTTCCATGGAGTGCAAAACAAAATATACATAGTATACATCACTTTTACCATCAGTCTTTGAAAAAAATTAAATATCATATTTCAGCAACCCAGGTACCATTAAAAATCCAGACTCAGTAGTACTTAACACTTTGCTTAACTATAGTTCATTCTGATATTTCCAACAGCAGCATTTCCATAATGTTTAAGATTTAGTCAGGATTCAGGCTAGCTTGATCAAACGGACTTACTGACATGACAAACAGCCAATGGATGAGAAGAAGTTTGTTATGAAGTAAACATATTACATATCACAGTAGTGAAACACGTTAAATGTGTTTCGGCCTTATATGTCAAGTGTGTGTGTACCTGTCATCATGGAGGAGCTGACCGGAGTAGAACCTGTAGATAATCCAGATGTAGAACCCAACCTGGCCTGATCCTTAACTATGGGGTCTACACACACACACACACACACACACACACACACACACACACACACACACACACACACACACACACACACACACAGAAGTACTCTTATTTAGTGGGATGTAATGGAAACATACAATTCGTTACTTTTTTCATTTCTATTAGATATTGACATGAATTTAGAGATACAGTATGTTTGGTTGAAGTTTGTGTCGTGGCTTCTCACAACTATAGCCACTGTCTTAGCAAACCGGCTTGTTGTTTGTTGCTTCCAGACGCTTCAACATGCAGTTTCACATTTCCATAACAAATAGTTTTATTTCCAAGGGGTGATCGTGTGAACACAGATGCATGACTCAAAACAGTCACACCGTGTTTACTGCATTCACAATGCACTGGATGAGTGGGGAACAGATGTCTTATAGCAATAATTATTGAAAGATCATATTTACAGTATGATCTTTCAATAATTATTGAAAGATCATATTTACAGTATACCTTTTTTATTTGCAACATACATTTCCAAGTAATAATTCTATTAGATGTAATTCCTTTGGCAACAAAAAATGGCTTTCACATACAAGCCCCTAAGTGCATATTACAGAGCAATTACAAAATAAATCTTCATCAATAGAGCCATACAACAAAATATGATATCAGTCTATATTGTATCCCAACTCATAGTCCATAAGTCTTATTTCTTATTTGAGTCCATATGAAATTAATGTATAGTGTATGTGTAGAAATGTGTTCTAGTTCATTGTTTGCTGTTTAGAAACAGCCCAGGTCCACAGTCCATCTATGGAATCGTCAGAGGTGCACATAACTGAAGATAGGTCTCAATTAATACAGGCTTAGTTAGCTTAAACCCGCTGCCTCTAGGAGCAGACAGAGCTTATTAATGGGTCTTTGTATGGTACTGGTCTTAGTTATAACCCAGACACTTTTGGACAAGCCTTTTAGCTCCTGGCAAGGTCTTCACCACCTGTCCTAAGAGCCAAGAGTTTCTCTGTGCAGTATTGTCAACAATGACAACAAGATCTCCGGGAGATTTTTCCATTTGTTTCGCTCCTGCATCAGTGGAACATATTCCATCAATCTCTTCCAAAAAAGATCAGCAAGGTACTCCACCTGCCTCCACCTCCTACGTACAGTACAGCTCTCCTTTCTGGAATAGTCCATGGGGCAAGATTGGCTTTGTTTTTAAGAGTAGCTAGCGGTTTGGAGTTAGAGGCTCGAGATCATTCATTGTTTTGTTCATTGAGAGTATTCTCAAGTTCCTTTGGTGTTCCAATGAAGTATGTGCCCTGCTCTAATGCTTTTCACTGAACCTGGATGGCAGATTCACCTTTAGAAACATTTACACAGGAATCTGTATCTAAATGATGCCAAGTTTGCACAAGACCGACCAGTATCTCTGACCAAGCCTGGAAAGCATGTAACTTTTCCTACAGTGGCCAACCTGCTCATGAAAGTTTACAATGGTCCCTCTTTTCACTTCAGGATCATCGGGGAGGATAGAGCCCAGCTCAGAATTTTGGCCATTGTTTTTCTGCTTTTTCCGGAAACCCTGGTCCTTGAAGCCATCTTTTTGACTTCAGGAAACATTCAATATCCAATCCTTGAAACATCATCAGCTGGATTGTCTATCGAGTTTACATATCTCCACTGGTCCATGTAGCAGTCTATAAATTCTTACTGCCAGTGTGGCCGCTGTAAGATCTAGTCTGGGTATTTTTATCCCTTTAAGAGGAGTGACTCATGACTGTGATGTCTCCTGCATACAGGGTCAAGCTCTTAATAGTGACTTAAACTGGATATATTACTTTCAATGTCCCAATACATTCCCAGTGCTATTTCAACAGGCAACATCTCTCTATCCAGATCCAGGTTCTTTATTTGTTTAGTCTTGTCTTTGTCAGGGATGGAAGCCAACACTGCCCGACTGTTACTTGCCCATTTGGTCGGTTTGAATCCACCAAGGAAACATAGATCTCTGAGGTCTTTAACAAGAGCTTGGTAAGTGGTAATGGTCATCCTCAAGAGTTAGGGTTAGTATGATGCAATCTGCATGAACCTTTGGTCCTCAGCAGACATCTGACATTTCTCTTCATACTCTCTTTTTCTATTTTTGTAAGCTCCTCAAGGTGAACAACTGAGATTCTGTTTACAGATGTCACAGGGCATCCAGATTCCTCCAATGCTGACCACCCATCCTAGAAGTGTTCTTTGGGTAAGGTCCATTTCCCTGACTATTAATAATTTTCCACAGTTGCATTGCTTTACACCAAGAATGTGTGTCTCTATGTGCAGAATCGTGGGGTGCTTGGCCTGACAGGTCATCCTTTTCCTGCAGTTCTCACTTAAGTGTGCTCCTTTCAAACATCCAAAACAGAGGCCATTTGCTCTCAACTTGTGATTGTGTCTTTATCTTCTGAGCTAAGAAATGTTTGCCTGTACAAAACACAAAGTATTTGGAACAATAGAGGATATGTTGACTTTAACTGGTGTCTCTTATAGTGTTGAGTTTTGCCGACTGCCACCTCTGTAACTGTTAGTAAAGCTACTTCCTTTACTTACAACTTGTATTGTTTTGAGTCAGCAGTAGCAGGCTTCGTCTTTAGTACCCTTTAGGAGCAAGAGGATCCTGAATATTACAGTCATTTAGCAGACACTTTTTTTTTCCTCCAAAGTTGCTATAACACAATGCAAGGGGTTTGTTTACTGGAGGAGATGGAAAATCCATCACACCTAAAGACAACTGTATCCAAATTGGGTTTGAATGATAAATGGAGAACAGACATCAAGAAAGTCACAGCAGAAAAGCAACGTTCATGGATCTTGTTGAATTTATTAAAAGATAAGCATGAATTGCGGTGGCTCCCATCTCTGCCCCCCCCCTCCCATGTTCAAGTTAACAGTGTAGCTATTACTATTTTGGATGAACTGTCAATCAAGCAGTGTGATCAAGAATTTGCAGTGTAGCATTATAAGAAAAAGGAAATGTCTATGAAAAACTGACAATTTGAGTCTCAGTTTGCGTTCTCTACAATACATTCTTCAATAATATCAAAGTTATATGGTTGTACTTGAGGTTGTACCTCAAGATCAGTTGGAGCCAGAAACTGGTATGGTTTGGTATATACCACACTACTGGGTCTACCACCCACATAAAAAGACTATCCATGTGGTATTTGACTGTGCTCCAACATTACATGGAGCCTCTCTGAACAGAGAACTCCTACAAGGAAACATCACTTTGTGGAGCAGAAGATTAAAGTTTGCATTTTTGGAGCTGTGTCATCTCCTAGCTATGCAACGTTCACTTTGTTAAAGACGGCTGAAGAAAATAAGGACAAATACCCAGTTGAGGTAACAAGCACTGCTAAACAGAACTTTTATGTTGATGACAGTTAATGTCTATTAGCCTCATCTTAATATAGAAATCTCAACAAAATAAGTGCCAAAGGAGCAAAGAGCCCTTGGAGCTTCAGTAGTGTCGTGAGAGCTCCAAGGGCTCTTTTCCTCTTCACATGATACGTTTAGCACTGTGGTTAAAAGGCAAGCAACAACAACTTCTACCGCTGCACCATCAAGGCACCATCGAGAGCATCCTTACCAACTGCATCACACTCTGGTACGGCAACTGCTCTGTTTCAGTTGTGTATGCTCTGTGCTCTGTTGTGTATTGTAAATGGATTTTATGATCCACTAGGATTCTTGGTACCAGTTTTGATGACTGCCATGTGAAGCCAAACTTGGTGGGATGAGAGTGAGAAAAATGTAGGGCACTGAAAGGGTGGAAATGTGTATAATACAATAAAATGAAATAAAATGAATGAAAATGAAGTTTGAAAGCGACGGGTGTTGTGCGAGTGCAATGCAGTGCATTAAAGCATGCATGAGTGTAAGTTCCACAGCGTAACCTTAGAAGCTGAAACAGTAATACTTTTATTCAGCAGGAAGTAATATTCAAATTATACTACTAGATATGAGTGTATGTGTTCTTACAGAAGTAGGCATGCTCCATAGCCTCTCTGGCCGTCAGCCTAGCATGGTGGTCATAGCGCAGCAGTTTGTCCAGGAAGTCCAGAGCTTCAGTAGAAACCAGATGTTGGTTCTCGCTGTGGACAAACCTCTCCCATCGCTTCCGAGAGTGTCTATGCACCATACACACACACACACACACACACACACACACACACACACACACACACACAAAAAGAGGGCTTCAGTAGTGTTGTGAGTGTAATACAGTTGTGCATATCAGTATAGATCATTTTAGTAGGGTATAATGTATAATTTGTGGGTATAATATACCACCATTCAGACCAGACCGCACAAGACCCGTGTCACCATGTTTACATCTGTATACGTTACTGCCTCCCCGGGCCGAACAAGTAACTGTGATATCTCCACATTATATTATATTATGCTGGTTTTCTATTAGATTAGATTCAACTTTATTGTCATTGCACAGAGCACAAGTACTGAGACAACGAAATGCAGTTTGGCATCTAACCAGAAGTGCAAATAGCAGTAAAGTGCAGAGTATGTGCATATGTATAGTGGTAGATAAATATTAAATAAACATTAAGGGATAGATATGAATATGCTAAGATACACCGATCAGCCATAACATAAAAACACCTGCCTAATATTGTGTCGGTCCCCCTCTGACCCGTCGAGGCCTGGACTCCACAAGACCTCTGAAGGTGTCCTGTGGTATCTGGCAACAAGATGTTAGCAGCAGATACTTTAAGTCCTGGAAGTTGCGAGGTGGGTGGATGGATCCAACTTGTTTTTCCAGCACATCCCACATATGCTGGATCGGATTGAGATCTGGGGAATTTGGAGGCCAAGTCAACACCTTGAACTCTTTGTCATGTTCCTCAAACCATTCCTGAACAGTTGTTGCAGTGTGGCAGGACGCATTATCCTGCTGGAAGAGGCCACTGCCATCAGGGAACACCGTTGCCATGAAGGGGTGTACTTGGTCTGCAACAATATTCAGGTAGGTGGTACGTGTCAAAGTAACATCCACATGAATGCCAGGACCCAAGGTTTCCCAGCAGAACATTGCCCAGGTAGTGCCATCTCTTCCCCAGGTAAACGACGCACATGCACCCGTCCGTCCACATGATGTAAAAGAAAACGTGATTCATCAGACCAGGCCACCTTCTTCCATTGCTCCATGGTCCAGTTGTGACGCTCACGTGTCCATTGTAGGTGCTTTCGGCGGTGGATGGGGGTCAGCATGGGCCCTCTGACCGGTCTGCGGCTACGCAGCCCCATATGCAGCAAGCTGCGATGTACTGTGATGTGTTCTGACACCTTTCTATCATAGCAGCATTCACTGTTTCAGCAGTTTGTGCTACAGTAGCTCTTCTGTGGGATTGGACCAGACGGGCTAGCCTTCGCTCCCCACGCGCATCAATGAGCCTTGGGCGCCCATGACCCTGTATCCTTCCTTGGACCACTTTTGGTAGGTACTAACTAGAGATGTTCCGATACCATTTTTTCCTTCGTGATACCCAATACCCAAACTTGCGTATCGGCCGATACAGAGTACCGATTCGATACCAGTGCGTTGAAAAAAATATATATATAATTATTATTTTTTAACAGCTGTATACTACTAACCCTGTATGGATGCAATATGATTGCTGTGTCTTCAAATGCTCAAATGCGGTGCATAGACTTGCATACTCGCCATACCCGATCCAGCATTTTAGGCTGTATCGGAGACATTTCCAATACTGGTATCGGTATCGGAACAACTCTAGTCCGAACCACTGCATACCGGGAACACCCCAGAAAACCTGCAGTTTTGGAGATCCTCTGACCCAGTCGTCTAGCCATCACAATTTGGCCCTTGTCAAAGTCACTCAGATCGCTCAGATGGGGCGGCAGGTTGGCCTAGAGGTTAGAGAGGCCGACCCATCACCAGAGGGTCGTTGGTTCGATCCCCAGCAGCACCAGGAGGGTATATTCCAGCTGTGAGCTGGTGATTGGAAAAATGACTGGTGCCACAGCTACGGTACCCTTGAGCAAGGCACTTCACCCCAAACTGCTCCAGGCTTGCTGTTCAATGGCTGCGCTCTGTCCTCTGTGGGGTGATATATTGCGTGTATATCTAGTCAGGGGTGTGCAGAAGACAAATTTCACTGCATGTATGTGTGACAAATAACTTCAACTTCAAATGGTAAATGGCCTGTACTTATATAGTGCCTTTCTAGTCTTTCCGACCACTCAAAGCGCTTTACAATACATTCACATTCACCCCATTCATACACTGATGGGAGGGGCTACCATGTAAGGTACTAACCTGCACATCAGGGGAAACTAACCATTTATACACATTCACACCCCGAAGACGCAGATTCAGATGAGGCAATTTGGGGTTCAGTGCTTGCCCAAGGACACTTCGACATGCGGACTGGAGGAGCCGGGGATCGAACCACCGATCTTCCGAATAGAGGCCGACCCGCTCTACCTCCTGAGCCACTGACTGTTCACTTGCTTCTCAATATATCCCACCCCTTGACAGGTGCCATTGTAACAAGATAATCAATGTTATTCACTTCACCTGTCACCAGCTACCAGCGTGGTGGAGAGTTCAGCAAGGTGAAAACTGAGGGGAAGAAGCTGTTCCTGAGCCTGTTGGTCCTGGAAAGGAGGGACCTGTAGCGCCTCCTAGAGGGGAGGTGGGAAAACAGTCTGTGGTTGGGGTGAGAGGAGTCCTTGATGATGCTGCGCGCCCTTCGCAGACACCGCTTGTGCTGGACCGACTCGATGGAGGGGAGTGAGGTACCGGTGATGTGTTGTGCGGTTTTCACCACCCTCTGCAGTGCTTTCCGGTCTGAAGCTGAGCAGTTGCTGTACCAGAGTGTGATGCAATTGGTAAGGATGCTCTCGATGGTGCCTCGATGGTGCAGCGGTAGAAGTTCACCAAAATCTGAGGAGACAGGTGGACTTTCTTCAGTCTCCTCAGGAAGAAGAGACGCTGGTGAGCCTTCTTGACCAGGGTGGAGGTGTTGAGGGTCCTCGGAGATGTGGACGCCCAGAAACTTAAAGCTGGCGACACACTCAACCTCCATCCCGTTGATGCGGATGGGGGTGTGTGTGCCGGCTTTGGACTTCCTGAAGTCCACAATAAGCTCCTTGGTCTTCTTGGTGTTGAGGGCCAGGTTGTTGTCGGCGCACCACGCCGCCAGGTGCTGGACCTCCTCCCTGTAGGCCAACCACCGTTGTGTCGTCTGCAAACATGATAATGGTGTTGGTACCATGTACAGGAGTGCAGTCAGGTCACATCAATTTGCTAGTTTATGAAGGAAAGGCATGCCTCTCGTAGCACAATGTCAGTGTGATACAGCCGACAACATAAGTTAGTTAGTTAGATAGTAATCAGGATGCATTTTGTACGTTCCTTTCCTCCTTAGGTGTCATCTTTTGAAGCCTCACTGATAACAGAGGTACATGTAAGGCCTCCCATAACTCTTACGCCTTATGCTCATAGGTGTCGAAAGAGCATGTTTGCTTCTTGTGTCACTTCAGTCCCTTCTAAAGTAATAAACCTGTGGCATTTATGTTACGGGATGGGCTCTCCAACTCAGTAGATCACCCCGCCACCAATCCGACCACACATACTCAAATGACACATCATCAACATCTGTATGTAACAGATGAGCGTGTGTTGACAGCATGAATGTTGGCAGCATGACAGCGTCAGTGCGACCTGTCTAGTTTACAAAGATTCTTCTGGGTTGCACACACAGTCAGTCTCTGCTTGAACAGAGCGGTTGCATCACTGCTGTTTCATGCTGCAAGTATCTTTCAACAACACTGCCTTTATGTTTTCCGCTTCTCATTCCTTGGCACATCCTTTGTTTAGAGCTAGAATAGAATAGAATAGAATAGAATACAGTGTTATCTTCATTAGCCCCAAGGGGAATTATCTTGATGAGACAGATGACGATATAGTTTCATAGTTTCAAAATGACAAAGCGCTAGGGAAGTGTGTCATGTGGGTAGCAGTTAACACCAAAGCAATGGCAAGAATTAACTTGACTAGTGACTCAAAAGTGTGTCATGTCATGGTGGTGACTGTGACTAGCCAGATGATTGAAAATGCATGATGGTGAATGATGATGGTAGTTGAATGCCAGACCTGATGCAGCTTTTGTTGGTCTTGTCATGCTCTTGATAAATCTCTTTTCTGTATTGTGAGAAACGGTTTGACTTCACCTGCCTGACCTAGCCGTGCCTTCTCTTTTTGGCTTTCCAGAGAGCCAGGAGGGCCTTCAGCAGTTGGTCCAGGAGCGTTTGGGGGAGTTGCTCCGCGTCCTCAAGGCTGTCATTGGTCAACACCAGACCCTCAACTCTGTGGACATCCTGGGAGCCGCTGGTACGGTGATCGCTAAGGTCAAAGGTCAGTAATTACATGGGCGCACATACGCATGCACATTTATACAGGCACAGATAGTGTTCACATATCTTCACAAGAAGTTTCACCGAAGCATTATTGATTCAGGTCAGAGGTCCCCTTCTCTCCTCTGGACCATTGTGAGAAATATCTCTCAGGCCTATTTTATTGACCTGTGCTTGGTTAGCATTGGCACCCAGTCTTGTTTCTGAAAGGGCTCAGTGGGAGAAGTGATTATTCGTTTAACAAAAGAACCATTTCCTGTCTCCTGAATGAATACAAACAAGAGGAATCTCAACTCGCTAGTTCATCCGCTAGAAATGTGATCCACTGCAAGGATAATTCTTCACTTGGCTTGCACACAAGAATCTCTAGAGTTGAGGCTACATGGCTGTCATTCCACATCTCAGCGACTGAGGAGGCCTCTCGGCAACACGTCTGACGGCCAAGCATGTCCGTGTAGCTCCATTGTCTTGCCTTTGTTATAGCGGTGTGTGGTTGTGTGACAGCTGACTTGCCCTAACTCAGCATTTGTGCCACAGCCTACCCCTTAAGAATGCATTTCCCTCTTCCCCTGTGAGAGGTGCTGTGACAAGCTTTAGCGAGAACCGGTATTGCATCACCCAGAGGTACTGTGATGGATGAAGGGCACCTGCATGAGCAAGCTTTTACTTGAACTGCAGGGTTATTACAGTCCTTTAAAGATAAAGTGAGTTTAAATTGCCCAGGGCCCATGAAACCCATTAAAAACCTATGTGAAAATCTTCTCTTGAACAATTTTCCTAAATTCCTGAAGAGTTTTACTTTTTGAACATACAAGAATTTCAACATTCAATTCATGTATTTGCATATCCAGTTGACAAGTGGAAACAAAAACATTCCACTAGAGGGTGGCTTACATCACCACTCTCCCTGGATACACTGTCCACTGGGCCAGTAGGTAACTCAATACTGACAGAATCAAAGAGCTGGAAGAGGACTGAAAAGGAGAGAGTGAAAGAGGGATGAATCAGTGAAACCCCAGAGCCGAGGTCTCAAAGGCTTGGATGATAACAGGCCTTGTGCGCTCAGTGTCTGCAGAGCGTGTTTTCTCGTCACCCATGTTCCTGGTAGCCCGAGCTTTGATGGTCGGTCGTGACACCTGGAGTGTTTGGACGATTGCCCACCAACACGTGATACTACAACCTGTTTCAAATGCCACTCAGGTGGTATCTACTCAAGCTACAGTCCTACCAATATAATTTCAGTCAGTGTGACCAAGTTAATACAAACCTGAGAGTGTAGAGAACATGTTCAACCCTAATGAACTGTATGACGTACAAGTCTTCATTCTCTACAGACAAAACTACTGTTGTATCGTCCATACTTTGTCTTCTCTGTTTTCGTTGCACCACAGATATGATCTTTGCAGAGACTCTCTCATTGGCTCAAACCAGACCCAGACCAGGTTTCTTTCCTGGTCACGTTCCATGAGTGTTCATTTTCCCCTCCTCCTACTGAAAATCTCCAGGGCAGTGCAATAAAAGTGTCAACTTTCTCAAGTTATTGAAATTCTTTCCTCGCTCCCTGCCCCCTCCTTTGTCTATAGGAGATGCTAGCATCTGTCAGAGTGTATTTGTTTACTGCAATAAATCTCTCTTTCTATGTGTATGTCAAAGACAATTGTCTTATCCTGCTCTGCCTTTTCTTGGTTCATCTAATAGATCTAAGAAAAGCCCAATTTACTGAAAATACATACCTCGTGGAATTGAAATAACAGAAAATACATTGTTCTCTCTCTGTCTCTCTGCAAATTAAAGCAGATTTAAAACGTTTCTATTTGCATGGAGAGAGTGTGCAAGTGCATTTAGACTGATAATTAGCACCTTATGTTTTGGCGTGCATACATTTACTCATGAAATCCTAGCTGTTATATATGAGTGAACCCTTAGAATGGGCGGTCACACACCTCTGTCAAGGAAAATCAAGTCAAGTCAAGACAGAACGACTGTCAGACATGCTTTAACTCATAAAGGACATTTTTCACAAGCTAATTGTCCCAGTTACAGCTTACCGTGAGAAAACAATGGTCTCTCTGCTTGAATGATGCAGTTCCCATATTTGAATGGTGACTGGAGGGGGGGGGGCAGCACTCTGGAATCATTGTTATGAGACCCACAGGATGTCCTGAGGAAGAAGTCAGTGCTCCTGCGCAAGGGGCCTCAGAGTAGTATGTTAGCATTCAGGTCCAGGGAGGTGCGCAGCAGGGAGACTCACCACTGCCTCTCCTCTCTTTTGGTGTCCTCTTGGGTTTCCCTGGAACGTGGGGGCACAGCCCCACCCCGAGATGCCATCATGACCTTTTTTAGCCCCTATAGTGGCTGGGAATTTACAATCATCCAAATACTGATGATGGATTTATTTTTTTCTTGGTTTGCTCTCATGAAGAGAAAAATGGAAGCATGAAGATAAATGTTTTAGCAGCTAGAAAGCAATCTGAAACTCCAGTGGTTATTAAGAGCATTTCACTGAGTGTTTGAGTCACATCGTTGAGGTTGCGGGTCCCAGTTACTGGACAAAGTCGACAGGTGACAGAGTGAAAGGGGTAAGTGTTGTGGCGGTTATCTGAAAGTTTTACTCGTCACAGAAGTCAAGCTGTGTGAGTGCTTCCTGTTGTGGGCAGACGGGAAGCACTCTGTAAAGTCAGATTTCTCTGCGTGTCTTGGGTTCCTCTGATTACCCTCTGCAAATGTCCTCGCTGAATAAACCGTTTCCTGTGAAAGAATGCGCACAAGTTGACTTGTTGATGATCCACCAACACTCGATGGCCTCAGAAATCTAAAATGCTATGACATGTTATTGTCAAAACAGCTCAAAGGAAAGGACGTCTATGATAACCATGTCTGTGCATGACCAGGATGGAGGAGTACCTATGAAATAATAACACATTGGATCAAAGGTGGATACATTTTTGAATACGCTTGTCGGTGAAGATCTTCCAGAAACTGTTTTTGATTGAGAAGAAAGACAAAAACTGCTTTATACTACTTCTGCTCTTGACAGTAGTGGTTTGTAAGTTGTAGTCTTCGTATAAAAGTATTTGCCTGTGTAATTGCACAGGCAGTTGGATTTCTGGATGTTATTGAGGAGTGCGGCTACACTTATCGGAAGCAACTTTTACCGCCGTGGAGATGATAAACCACTCCTCAAAGTAGACCAGTTACAGTTCGGTCTCAATTTGCAGAAACACAGAAAGAGTAGTGTCTGCTCCATTTGAAATGACACACTGAAATGGAGAAGCCTGTTAACTAGTAATCACATTGCATATAATCAAAAGCTGTGGTGATTTAATTTGAATTTAACGCTGCCGTTGATTTTATTTGCATTTCTTTTATTCATGCTAGTGTCGACAGGTTAATTATACATGTTGTTGTACCTCATTGTACAGCATGGATAGGTCTAATTATCTATAAATGCTTTTGTTGAATGATTGAATACTCGAATGCTGGCTGTGAATGTGATTATTTTTGTTTTGGTCGGAGTTCTCATGTGGTTTACAACTTTCAACAGGCGTTAACTTCAAGGAAGTGAATCCAGAAAACAAAAAGGCTATATTTGGAGAGATATACTCATCCATTGACACTTTGGCATTCATATTCGGCAATGTGTGAGTACAATGCTTGTTTACCTTTTCAATACCACTTCAATACCACCAGTTTTTATGACTTTTTTGTTAAGCAGGCACAGTGGGGTTGATTTGGGGCCAATAGAAGTTAGCCTGTTGACAGACTTATGTTTGCTTTACTTTAGAATAGCATCAGTAATGGTTAATAATGTTTATCTGCTTGAGCAACTAAAAAAAACATTGTTTTTTCAAATTGTACTTCTTCTGTCTTCTGTAAAAAATAATACACTCTAGAGTTGCATCTGTGAAACTCTTTAATGGATTTTGAATTTGGACCACACCATACTATATTTTCACATTGATTCTGTTATGTTAAATACAAAGTGTTGTCCTGTTTTCTGCCTCTCAGAGTTTCTGACTTCCTTATGGGAGATGTGGACAGTGGCTCAGGGTTGGGGATCCCCCAGACCAGGAGAAGCAGGGTGAGACACCATCTTACAGCCTTCTTCCTTCTATCAACTTTCTGGCTGGCTATTTTTCTTCAAAGCTTTGCTTTCAAACATGACAGGGTTCAAAAAGGGTGTATTTAGAGGGGCAATTTTACTAAGCCTCTACTTAAAAAAAGCCTCAAAGATGTGCTTTCTGTACTTATCGGGGTGTTGAAAACTTGACATAATGCGCCAAGCTGCTTTTGAGTATATTTCCATCCTCCTTGCAATCTGGGCTGAAATATGTATCATGTCTTTTTCACAGTCTTATGACAATCTCTCTGTGGATCCTGGTGGATATGTTTCAGAGAAAAGTGACCTTGTGGGTAAGTGTTGTCCACATTCAGTTATTTACGCCCTGAGCACCACGAGTGTAAAATACATCCATCATGAAATGTAATGGTTATTAATGGTTGCTTTACAAAGCATTTAATAGTTGGTTTGTTGCCCTGGGCCAGAGTGTCTGCTCATGAGCAAGCTAAGTGATTTAGGCTTTGGCCTCTTGAATGCCTGAGGTAGACCCGCCCTAAGCCTCTGCTTCAACCCCTGTTATTTCTGCTGCTTTTTTCATACAAGCTGCTCCTTTTCCCTTCTCCATCCACATATCTGACATTCCTTGCCTGTTTAGGAGTAGTCACGTGTGGGATGGGAAACACATGGGGTTCATGTTGAATCATATGGCGGGCAGCTGGGAGAGGTGCATGGCATTGAAGTTATTAAATGGTTTTATGACGTTGCCATTGCATGCAGAGGCCGTTGCCTCAGTTCCATTAGTCTTTATGTTAGAGCCACTTGCAGGAAGTCTCAGTCCTTCCTGCAGAGGACCAAGGGTAAGTCCAAACGTTGACGAAAGCCTGGCACTTTCATATCCTCCTAGACTCACCACTTCTCTCTGTTCCTCGTTTTTTTTTGGTACCCTGTCACATGCAGCCACATGGAGAAACTAGAACTAGTTCAACAGGGAAGATTTGGTGATTGACATGTCTTTTCATTGATAATAATTTATATCACGATGATGCTTCTGGTCATGTACAGCGTGAAACCGAATTCACCACTGTGTTTTGACATCTGTACATCCTGTGCTGACTCCCCAGGCCCAGAGGTGGCGCTGTCGCGGGAGGAGGAAGTTGACCTAACACTGCTGAAGAATGACAGCGGGGTGGAGTCTGCACTGCTCTATGCCAAGGCCTGGTCCAAGTACATCAAGGACCTTCTGGCCTGGATAGAGAAACGACTGACTATGGGTGAGGCATTAAGACCATGGACAGTGTGCTGTATATCTTAACAAAGACAAACAGTATTTAGGTATGAGTCTTAGCTTGGAGCTTTACCTGCTTGGAGTGGAGTCCCAGCAGGGTCATGGTTACTGCATCAGGGCATTGCAATGAGAAAACTCACCATCCGGTGCTCTAAAGTGGTTGAAATAACACCAAGATTTATCTGTAAATAATATTTGACCCCGGGCTAAAGAGAGAAGATGCTTTGCAAATACACCCAAGAATTGTTATGAGCCTTTTGAGAAAGATTTTAGTTGAGTTGGTAAGTGCTAGAATAGCCTGTGTGCAGGTCACGTCCCTTGATAATGACACTGTGGTCAGCAAGAAGGAAATTCACGTCGGTAAGTCATGGGTGAGTAGCTGTGGGCTATCAAATGTCATCGTACTGTAGAGAAAAGCATTTTCTGCAAAGCATATCTTCTTTTTGAGGATTATATAACCAGTGGGAGGAAGTGAAAATGTAACATTAATCTTCACACCTAAGCGGTGAATTTTCATGCAACTCCCATAAGAAGAACTTACTTATTCATTGTGGCGATTCGTTTGCATGGACTGCTGCAACACCCTGATGTGTAATGGTGTACTGGATCGCTGATCTTGTTATGATCGTAAGACAAACACATACTTTTTATAATAAAGCTTATTTTTGTTTGAGCAGTGCTTTTATATGTAATCTGGTATAAGCTCTGGTTGCAGTAGCCTAATGCTACTGTATTCTCCATAGAAGAGATTACGGCAGATGATCACCTATGGATCCAGAGATCTGAAATTGCTTAATTGGGTCTATATGTCATGGTCACAAATGAGACGTACAGAATTTGTACTCACTGTGATTATGAAGTCTTTGCCCAAACCATTTGCCTGCTTGTTGCGTTAACGTTGAGGTCCACCAACTAGTCGTAAATATCCTGAAGCATGTCTGCAGACCACGGAGATTTACCGTAATATCAACCAGACTGAGAAGACCAAGCTGTCATCTCCACCTAATACTCAAATCTGGGTTTGTTTGAGGCCGTAATTCCAGGATTAAATATTTTGTACATACCTTTACTCAAGAAATGAATCATCAGCTGACAATGACTATAGACATATAAATCATTCCTTATCCTCATGTACAACTGTTTCTGTTTCAGATATTGAGTATGCTAAAAGTTATGCCAAAATGGCGGAGTCTGCAAAGACACTGGCAAGTCAGCAGGTAAGTCTTTTGTAAGACTATTGACTACACCAATACTGTGTGATTATTACGTTATACCTAACCCATGTCTTTATAAAAACTATTTCTTTTCTTTCTTCATCAAAGGACTACATGCCGTTTAGTGATACCTACATCTCCACGTTCAAGAATGACGTTGAGTACAGCCAGTTGCTCATTCAGACTGCGACGGCTCTCCAAACCAACAAATTCATACAGGTGAGAGTGGCAGCTAGTACTGGACAATAATGTGCTGTATCTGTTGATCAGGACACAAGCAGCCTTGATGTGATGTATTTTGAAATAGTTTTTTTATGTTGCCTCAGCGGTGTTGTTGATCTTCTCTCTCTTTCTTAGCCTCTACTGGCTCGCAAGAATGAACTGGACAAGTTGAGGAAAGACATCAAGGAGCAGTGGCAGAGGGAGCAAAAGAAAATGGTGCGTTAAGAGTCCCATCCTAGGACTTGTGGCCTACAGATAGCTTACTAGCGATGCTACCAGTCTATTTTTTTGACAGTTCATTTTATAACCTCTGGAGATAGACGAACATGTAACAGTCAACATGATTGACATCGTGGTAGTTTAGCAAAAATACAAAATACATGTTTAAATTGAGTTCACTGATGAAAATTCATAGTTTGGATGGGAGGTTTTATTTTGATAATAATAGTCGGAGTTTGTACCGCCCACATATTTGCTTCATATCTGAATGAGGTTGATCTGCCAAAAAGGCATACCTGTTTGTTTGTCAGAGTTTAGTAAGACGTCACACTTGCGTCACCTGATAGTGTCTGTGGCTGTGTGGTTTTGGCAGCATGAGGCGGATGCGAGTGTGCGCAAGGCACGAGCGCTGAAGGCCCAGCGGAGAGAAGAGTACCAGAAAGTCCACTCGTCCGCCAGCCGCTCCCAGGAGGAGCAGTCCAACGCTGCTAACAAACAGATGGAGAAGAAGAGGAGGCTGGAGGAGGAGGCGCTGCAGAAGGTGCGGGAGGGGAGAAGACGGCAGGATACCGTCAGACCAGGGGGGAAATAAATGCTACATGATATTTAATACTAATTCTTAGCCTTTTTTCAACTTTTGCAGTCAGAGAAAACTAAACTATACTAAACTATCTTCCAAAGAGTCCAAACTTTCGGGCACTGTATGGTACTATGTGGCAAATTCCACCCATCTGGTACCCCGAGCAGGTTAAAACATGCTGAGAATTATTTGCCAATACTGTTTCACCCAGTTCTACCGAAGGAACGGTTGAAGGCCAAACACTGGGCAGATGAAAGAGCAACGTTCAAGGCAGTTACAGGACAAAAATGGTTACACACAGTCCCCGTTTGTTTCTAGTGGGAGATTGCTGATTCCCTTGTTTCCCTGCTCTTTGTTCCTGTATACTATAGTGACAGTCTTCCATAGTATAGTGTCACACTGTCCCTTTGTACTTGATGTGATCTCCTATTGTCCTTGTGTGAAACCCTGTAAGCTGTCAATATTACTTTACACCAACGTGGTTGAAATGAATTCCTGCACATTTATTGTACTTAGCAAATATAGAGATTCAGATCCTAATCACATCCTGGCTCACTGTAACGAATCTCTAACATCCTCTAATCTTTCTCCCTTCCCTCCTCCTCCTCCTCCTCCTCCTCTCTCTCTCTCTCTCTCTCTCTCTCTCTCTCTCTCTCTCTCTTTTGCT
>CABFOQ010054245.1:0-16367 GCA_900660455.1 Gephyroberyx darwinii
GCACGATTGCCCCCCCTCCCCACTCCCCCGCTGGCCTGCGCTCACACTGCGCTTAAACGTACCGTGCCCGGGCACGCTTACGTCATCACGATACAACTTCTTGTGTGGGAGGAAAGCGCTTTTGCACAGCACAGTGGAGTTCATAATTTTACTTTGTGGCTTATTTGGAGTCTCTTTGGGTGCGGTGACTCACGGCCCTCTCAGATGCCTTATTGATTTATCGATTATGCAACGCAGCGATTTTCAGTTAAACGTGCTGCACGTATAAGAAGATTTTTACGGAGGCAGCTGACATTGAGGGAGGAATTTGCGGCTTTACTCCCGACTACAATTCACGCTTATCAATAAATCATCGATTTTATGGGACAGTCGCATCATTGACATGTTCGGGATCCGTGCTCCGGCACAATTAGCGCTCACACTGTGCCGACTCCAAGTGAACCGTGCCCGAGCACACCTCTTAGAGCACGGTACGGAGCGATCACACTAGTAAAATGAACCAGACTTTGGGGGTCAACCATGCCCGGGCACGGTACGGATGGCCTAGTGTGAGTGCGCCCTTAAATGGATGCTCTCCAGACTTCAGCTGTGCCTTGATATCCTGTCCATGAATATCCCCAAGAGGGAAAGGGGACAAGGTGCACCCTTGTTGAAGTCTAACGCCCACCCAACTGGGTGATCAGCCTCTCAAGCTAAGTATTTAGAGAGCAAAATACCCAGACTTGAGTTCATTTTGAGTTGCTTTCTAGTAACAGCCTTGAACCAACCGGCTAATGCTTTGCCACCAAACCTCACTTGACACAACAGTGTACTAATAGGTCTAATTTATTGTTGCTGTATGTCTTTGCTTGTGTAAGCTAGTGTTGAAAATTCACTTGCAAGTTCTGCAATGCACTGGGGCAAAGGTAAAATTGCATTGAAATTAATACAATGGTGGAACAATTGAACACAATTTGTCAGCACTACTTCATTGCTGGGTATTTCGGTCAGGCGATTTCCAAAAATACAAAAAGCCTTAGGCTGTTTGACAATATTCAACACAGCTGTTGTATAACAAGAGAAAAGACTATCTGTTCCAATAGGCTATTGACTGGATGCAGCACCAATCTATTATGGGCTCTATCGCTGAACTCTGGCTATTTGGGTTCTTGTACCAAAATCTGCATGTAAGCCTCTTTCATTCAAATCTGTCTTGGTAGTCCTGTTACACGCCAATCTCTCTTTTAGCACTTCCACGAATTTGTAGTGTTTTGTTGCCTCGCTTATCGACAACCATACATACATACCATAATGGAAGAATTTTCAATTTTTATAACTGGTTCACCTGTTACGTGTTTGTCTTCTTCCACCAAATATACCATGGCGAGCTGTAGCAAGCATAATTGATTTTTAAAGGTGCTGTTTGATCATATTCATGCTTAATTCACCATTAGATCCAACAATTCAGGCAAGGTGTTAAATCATGCTCTAGGAGGCATGCATTTTTGCTGATAACCAAGACAACAATAAAATGCCAGATTTTTAGCATAGACATGGATGTGAGATTCTCCTCCATACAAAGAGAGATCTTTTATGTTTTACAATTTTCTCGTCCATATGTGGGTTGAAGTAGGTTTTTAATGTGTCGGGATGAGGAGACAGAGATATAGATGGGGAGAAAGAAAGAGACAGGACCAGACTAGGACTGAATGTCCTCACAAGAACAAAATGATAAGGAAGATCTGTATCTTGTCCTCTAGACTAGTCCTCACTCCATATGGGACTAGTTATGATTTGGGTCTAGGATTAGGTTGGGCTCGAGTAAAGGTTATTGGCATGTAGTGGTGAGGTTAGGGAATGTGAATGGAATTTGCACACAAGTATCATAATATAATATAAATGTATGTGTAGTTTTTTTTCTCACCCCCCCCCACCTCCTGTGTCTATCTGGCTATCCAGTATAGTTAGTAGGTCATATTAGGACAAATGGAAAGTCATTTCCGCTTGGCTTGCTTTTCAAAATCCCTAATTATACTAGTCAACAGCAACACACACACACGCCAGCTCCTTATCCCCCTCCCTGCACCCCACACTCATCCTCCCCACTTCTAATAATACGGTCAGAATCAAAACTTGGGCGGCTGGGGGGCAAAATTGCTCTTTTTCATTGCACACTTCTCTCATTTGCTTTTCAGATTAAAACATGAATACGTGGCAGAAATACAGACTGTCAGCTTTTCATTATGGGGCTGTGTGTAAATGGATGTGTGTGTGTGTGTGCGCGTGCATGTGTGCGTGCATGTGTTGCTTCAATGATAAACCATGACTATTGCTCCTGTCAGATAAGAACATTGTGTCTCCAAAATGCCAGCTGTACAGGACTTAAGAAAAACAGGCTTATTTTTAGATTCATGGCTGAGAAGTTTTCAAATGATAGTGTTTTTTTTGAATGGGGTTCATGGGTGCCAGGGTCTTTTCAACACATAAAGGACTGCAGAAGTTCAATGAAAAAAATATAAAGTGGAGTTATGATTATTCTATGCATGCACTGTTGTCAATTTTAAGTATAAACTTTATTTTATGGAATTTCATACTTTTACTCTAGTACATTTCAAAGAAAATAATCCCACATTTCATTCCAATATCATAGTGAGAAAGGTTGCCAAAGGGGCAGTCAAAGGGACATACCAATAGTCCAGTCTCTAATAAAAGCTATGTGCCTGGTCAGAAATAGAGATATGATAGTTATGGCTGAGAGAGAATAGTTGCAGACAGATAGCCAGCCACGAAGAACTTTTTCAGTTCCTGATTGATCATGTCCCGAGTCAAGAAAATTCTGCTGCTGATATTCTGATTGCCGACACCCACTAAGAAAGTGAGAGTCTAAAACCCAGATGACGGTGACCCCATCCTTAACAACATTTGAGCCTTGGCAAAACCAGTCATTATCCTGCCCTGCTCAATCTCTGATTTTCGAGGCTCCTTCGACCCCATGTCCTTCCTCATCCGGGGGGGATTTGCAGATGCATCTAAGAATTTACCAATGGCTTGTCAAACTACTTGCTAAAGAGGTTGATAAAGTGGTCATTATTGGCCTTTTGATAAGTCTCCTTTTCCAAAATTCAGAATCAGTCCTATCAGGGGAAGGTTTTGATTACCAATTTGTCAAATCCCCAGATTAATAGCCTAATCTGGCATTTTTCTGGCATGTTCATATCTGCAACACCTCATTTGATGGCCAGGAAAAAAGAAAACTCTCCAAATCTAAAGCCTAAATCCAAGTTCTTAAATCCATCTTGTAACTTGGTAATTGTCAGCAACATTGGGTTTTCTTTAGAGAGGACCCTACTCTCTGATGAATTCAGACACCAGATTGAAAGGAAGACTTGCCATGGTGGGTACTCCAGAATAATAGGGAAGCATTTTTCTTCTTTGTCATTCTCTTTGTCTGCTTCAGTGATTGTAAGTCAACAGATAAAGATGATTTACTGAGTTTTTCTTTATAAAAGTCTCTCTCAGCTCTGAGAGAAGAACTTCTGCCTGAAAATCATCATACTTTTTCTGCAAGTCTTTCAAATCATTCCCATGGACGTCACATGCACAGGTACATTGTTCACCTTGGGTTAAATCTGCTGGATGTTGATCACCTCTGCATAGCAGCGTTGATTTGGTCATGATCTTAATCTGGGCACCTTCTCTTTACTGCCCTAGCGTAGTGCTTTGGTCCTCTTCTTTAGCTTGGTAGGGCTGATGATATTGTCCCCTGGATGAAGGAAGAGCTAGGGGGCAAATCTGGGTGACCTGTATGTGGCTCAACTAGCACAAGCAACAGAAATACATATTGCAAGTCAACCCACTGTTTCAGTGTATTGTTTTGGGGGTGGGTTGAGCAAGACAAGACTTATCAAGAGCCTACATATTATCAGACCATAAGCATAAGTTGACAACATGTCATCGAAGATGTGAGCCTCAACGTATTTGCTAACTATCAGAAGTGGAACATGAAAATCCATGGATAACATTGATAACAATTCAATGTGTATCTCCTTAGACAAACGTTTCTGGATGTCAGTATCATTTAGTGTTAACATCAGCAACGTTAAGGTACAAGCAACAACTAGCTAGGTACCTAGGTTAGCTGGGTAGATACATTCTCTCCATTCTACTCTGGAGCATGTCCAACGCAATACTCTGTAGGCAAACTGTTGGTTAGATCCAGGCGTTGTCCACCTGCATTGCTCCAAACATCTCCCCGAACAGGAGGGGCTGGATGGTGTTGGAAACCCTAGAGCAATGAAAGAGCACGAGTCTCATCATGTTTTACGGCCTCTCCAGGTGAGAATAACCTCAGGTATATGATGGAATAATCCACGGATTTGTAGCCTTGGTGTGCAAACTGATGGGGCTCCAGGGAGTCCTTTACCAGGGGTCGGAGGTCCTGCAAACGTTTTCATTATGTAGGATATCAGCAGCCTGGAGCCATGGAGGACACTGGGGACCAGACGGGAGATTTTCCACAGTGGAGGCTGGCTCAGTGAAATGAACCCCACCACCCTCAACCTCATCCTGACTGAACGTATGCAAAACGTTGGCTCAGCTCAGCTACGGGCTTGACCTCGACTTTGTCTCCACTCGTGGGTAACACTGAGAACCTTGTCTCCTGGTACAAATCTTGGCTTACCAGCTTACAATTTGCCTTACAGCTGGATGTTACCGTGGTCTTTAGGTATTGATGACAATGTGACATCTTGGTTGAAGGCAAGGACATTATTTGTTTAACATCTTGAGTGAATATCCAAAGGTAGCCCCACGCTGGAAAAATGCCGTGTTTCCTGGTTGGACCTGAAAGGGATTGTGGGAGTATTTCCTTGTCCTCTGTGAGGGTCCAAGTCTGGGAGGTGTTGTGTACCACCATTTATTGCTTTCACACTTTGGTCATTGTGAAGAGAGTATAACACGTGACTTGATTTTGATTTGCTTGTCTTTAACAGTCTAAAGTCATTGAAGTTATGGAACGAGGATGGCGGTTTTGCTCCGATTCCCGTTTTGATTTAGCTGAACCCAGAATTTTAAGATGATGACACGTTGTTATATCAGCCCGGTCTTCGCTCTGAGAATTTCACATTAAGTGCATGTTATTTTTTGGCCAAACAATGCATGTGGAAATGTGGAGCTGCCCATGGCTGTTACAGTAAAACACAGTCCAACGCATTGAAGGGGATGGAGAGATGGCCTTTGTTCCTTTCCTCTCTCAGACGCTCATTCCATCTGGAAAATAACCTCTCCTCATACCAAGGTTATGGCTGACCCGTAAGAAATATTTCCCTTTGTTTGCTTTCATGCTCATAAGAAAGTAAGAAAATGGTTTCAGGACAGGTTTTTTGCTGTGTGTATGTGTGCATGTTTGTGTGTGTGTGTGTTGGCAGATGGACCTCGAGGCACTGACAGAGATAATCAGAGCAGAGAGAAGAAAAGTCAGTTGGGGGAGTTTAGAGTTTTGTCTCTCTGTTGACCAAGGCTTTTCTCTCGGGTTGACAGCGGTGGGTTTATACGTTTTTTATATTTCTCACAGTATCTACCAGAACACACACAATTGTGAAATCTCCCACTGTGTCTGGACTGGTGTTTTTCTTTTTAAATCTTCCTTTCAATTTGCAGCCTTTTCATTTCTGGGACTATGTGCAATAAAGTGCGTCATGAATCATCACAGTTGAGAGCATCTGCAATAGTCACTTAAAATCTATACGTTGGCTCTCCAGGGCAATTTGTTGCACAATCTATTTACAGCTATAAAATACATTGGCATTGAGCCATTACTGTCAGTCTTTGTATTAAATGATCAGTCAATCAATTTGATCTGGGTCTCAAATTACACTCAGTGTAGGGAACTAGGAGGTGTCTTTAAACAGGGGTTGCTCTACTGTAATAATGGTTTGGGCTTTAAATAAATACAGTGATTGTCCAATTTTCAAGTGGTAAAGAAAGAATCATAAATGGAAATAGTGTTTGCACTATTGATATTTTTGTCATTAAAATTCAAATTGGATATTTTGACGAGGAAGGAGAGGAGGAGTGATAAATAGTAAGAGTGCAGTAAAGTTGAAAGAAAACAAAATGCCCACCTTCTCTATATAGGCCGACACACTCTTGGCTTTTGTTATCTGGCTCTAACACACACACACACATACACACTCTCCCTGCAGTGTGGTCACAGTGTGTTCCTCGGTCACTGCCTCCACTAAGGAATGAGATGGTGTATTATGGGTAACCGGCTTGTCACAGACAGTCTTCTCGCTCTCTTTTTTCATCTGTCTCTCACCCCATCTGTCGATCTCTCGCTCTGCTTTTCCTGCTGTTCTCTGATTTATTTTTTTTGTCTCTCTCCTCCTCTGTCCATTCTGTAGATGTAAGCTTATCATTTCGCATTTGTCCGTTCATCTGGCTTTACAATGTCCGCACACACCCACGCACACACACTTTACTCCATGTCATCGCTGCTAAAGAAGGAGCCAGAAGTTATCGATTGCAGAGTTTTTGTTAAATAAAACAGTTTTGCTTTATTTGGGATATCTTCATCAAGATTTGATGTTTAGATAAGGACATTATGAGGTTATTTCTCTGTTATATGAAATACTAACCACCCACTGTAGGGTTCACAAACTTTAGAGCATGTCTGTATGTATAAGATCAGTAGGCCATGTCATGGATGCTTTATCCATGGTCATAGTTCACCTGGAAAATTTAGATTGGAATCCGTTTTATTAGTGCGTATATAAGGAATTTGACTTTGCCCAAACACAAAATATTTTTAAAATAAATTTAGGAAATTGGTGTTTTCTGTACAATATGCACAGAGTCTCAAAAAAATAACATATTTGCAGATCTAGAGAATATCACACTGATTCTGAGTGGTTTGAACACTACAAGGACAAAAAGCTGTATACATGGTTTGGAATAATATAAATAGGTATAAATATATAAATATATAACTATATAACCAGATGTGTATAAGAATTGACTACATGATATTAGGTGCAGGTTCTGATTGACCACCAGTTCATTAAGGGTTTCAGTGGGTTCACACACCTTTTCTTTCGCACACATTTTTCATCATCAACATGTGTGAGTGTAATTTGGTGTTGCTTTTCAACACAACATGCTGCTAACACAAGATGTGTTAATAACAGCTTCCATTGCAAAAGTGTCATCCATTAATTTTGTTTAATTATTAATTGGATTCACCCAGTTCTTCTATTTCTTCCAGACAAACCAGAAATGTTGAAAATCATCACTTCTTCTCTATTATCTATAGTGTAATTGATTTTTCTTTCGATCGGTGGTTGTGATGCCTTATAATGATCATTAACTGGAAGTCATGTATTTATCTTCCTTGATGTTCACTACATCACTACCAACATCAACAATTGATAGCAACAAATATCTGAATAAATGACGTTTCAATTATAGACTGGAGCTTTAAGTTCATCTGGCATTTTGAAACATACGGCTTTTGTTTTTCCATTATGGGAATGTCCTACCATCCTGACCACCACCATTATTAACCTCTGACCTCTGACCAAAGATATTGGCCCCTCTGACCCTTAACCCCGGGCCCTGCTTGAGAATCTCTGCTTTGAACTGGGCTGAGAAGCTGAAAATGGGTCATTATTGTTTAATTGTCATTTACAGAGATGGAAGTGATATATATTGTTTTAAATGCCATAGGGCAACGGGTAGGACCAATCATTATTAACTTCAAATCCTGACCAGATACAA
This sequence comes from Gephyroberyx darwinii, assembly GCA_900660455.1. Taxonomy (NCBI): domain Eukaryota; kingdom Metazoa; phylum Chordata; class Actinopteri; order Trachichthyiformes; family Trachichthyidae; genus Gephyroberyx; species Gephyroberyx darwinii. The sequence continues at coordinate 7,756 of CABFOQ010054245.1, forward strand.
GGCATCACTATTAGAAGGATTACGGCCATGATGTAATTGTGGCTATCAGGAATTATTGATTTTTAAACCCGACCATCCCAGGGACCGCGCAGTCAGAGGACAGGGTCTGCACAGGCTTGGGTCTTGCTGATGATTTAAAATGTATTGGCATAAATACTCAGGGACCCATTTTCTCATGGGATTCTGCTGGGCTGCTTTTCAACCCCGGTCCCTGGATGGGTTGTTAGAGCACCAGTACAGAATTGCATCATGGTTGCAGTATAAAACACTGTTGCTCCACCATGGCTTTGTTTATGTTGTGCTTTAATGAACTGGGGGGAAAAAAACCAAAACACTGAAATGTATCCCTTGATGCAATGTCTGACAGTATGTGATAGGGAGGAATTTTACATCTATATTTTTGTTTTGAATTTGGATTTTTAATATTTTATGATTTCATTTTTTCTTATTATGCTAAGTCAGAAAGCAGTTAGAAATACATGAAGATGGGCGTTCACAGCTTTCCAGTTTTTGAATTTTTGAGTTTTTCAATCTAGCCTGTGACTGATTTCTGCACAGCACCAATAATTGGCCTCTTAATATGAAGTTATGAACTCTTGAGATTTAATTGTGAGCCCATCAGTTTTCTTTTAAGAGTCTAATTTTGAAGGACCATTTAGATTCTTTTTATTTATTTTTTTAGGCCACTTCATACAAATTAAAGCCACTGTGGGGGTTCAAGCCTGCAATAGCTTGGCATCACCAGCAAGTAAACCTGAGGTGGAGCTGCAACCGTTTCCACTTCAAGTTTTTTTTAAATACTTTGTCATGATTTGCACGGGTGAGATCAAATGTCAAAGACCTTTCTATAAATTAAGCCCCAGAACAATTTTTCTTTTTTCCCCAAGTCCCCTGTTGGGTTGTTATGAGCTGTTGTAATGGCAGCAAGAGCACTGCTTAATGATTTCATGTATACCAACCCTGGCGTTCGGGTCACTGTTCAATGGTTCACCAGGTTTGATGTATGTGAACTTTTTTTTAATAATGATTCTCTCTGTATTAACAGGATGAAGGCTTTGCTGCTGCTGCTCTTGGTGGCTCTCGTGGCCGTTAATATCGTAGCAGCGGGTGGGAAAAACAGGAAAGGTACGATTCTCTCTCACTCTGTCTGTCTCTATGTCTCTCTCCCCTCCCCTCGCTTAGGTATTTTACCTCTTGTCACCCTAATCGCAAACACCTTCACCTTCAACCAATTATCTATCCACTTAACGCTTGTTGGATTGGTTGGTTACAACTTCCTATTATATAAACCCATCCACACTCTCGTCTCCCTCAGTGACTGTCGACGAGTTACCTGTGTGCAAGGTGTGTAAAACCCAATTACCCACAATCGACTGTGGTTGTATTAGTTAGCTCCCAGTGGGAATGTGTGGAACTGTATGAATGTGCAGCAGGGTGTTGCTTCTCAATTGCTCTGTCAACCTTCGCTGAAAAAATAAAGATTCAAATATTCAAACAATGTATTATAAAATTAATCAGTCAATGACTCTTCCCTCTCTCTCCAGAGAAAGCCAAACCCTCCAAGTCTGGGTCGGAATGCACCGACTGGCGCTATGGCAACTGTGTCCCTAGCAACGGAGACTGCGGGGCAGGGTTTAGAGAGGGGTCATGTGACCAACAAACCAGGAAGATGAAATGTAAAGTGCCCTGCAACTGGAAAAAGGACTTTGGAGGTGAGGCACACACACACACACACACACACACACACACACACACACACACACACACACACACACACACACACACACACACACACACACACACACGTAGGTAGGTAGGTACTTTATTAATCCCTGAGCAGCCACAACAACAACATAGAATAACACAACTAAGATAAGTAATAAAAGTTTAAGAATAAAAAATATATAAGAAATGCTCTACAAAAAATAAACAAATGCTTAGTGCAAAAGAAAAAAATAATTGTTATAATAATAATGTGCAAGAAGAAAAAAAACCAGTGCTCTAATGGACTATTATAATGTAGTTTGGATGGATACATGGATGCATGGATGCGTGGGTGGGTGAGGGGTGTTTAAGTGTGTGTAATGAAATGTAAAGTGCTGTGTAAATGGATGTAGTACATTAAAATTTCATAAATTAATTACTTTTTATGAAACAGCAAGCATTTGATAGACATGTTTCCCACATTGGCTGAATGACCTTTCACAGTTTGTTTTCATACCCAGAATGAGAATATTAACGGCATTATAATTTCAGCATCTCTTTCTCTTTTGCAGCTGACTGTAAGTATCGGTTCGGTAGCTGGGGGGAGTGTGATACGAGCTCTGGCTCGCGGACCAGAACAGGGACGCTGAAGAAGGCTCTGTATAATGCTGAGTGTCAACAGTCTATTTCTGTCTCCAAACCCTGCCCTGGAAAATCCAAGACTAAGCCCAAAGGTGAGTTTACTTAGTTTAGTTTAGTTTGATTTTGACCCCATTTCATTGGTGTATGTGGCCACTATAGAGGGCCTTCAGTGACTAACATGTCCTCTGGCGGGCCATATTGGAGGTCGTCAGCTCTTGGCTACATACTTTTCGTAACTTACGACCCAGACATCTTAACAGCATGGAATAGACATGGTTAATGTCTTTAGCTAATGTTTTTAGCTGGAGACTGATCGTTTCATCACTGATACACCTGATTGATTTTGTGTTTAGATGTCAGCTTGTTGGTTAGCTAGCTAACTAACAATATCTGGCCAGTTTCCTATCACTGTCTTGTTAACACGTGATTTTGCGCAATAGATTACGTTGTGCGACTAGCAACTAGTAGGGGCAAGCATGTTAACATTAACATCAGCTTTGTTCAGGTTAACTGAGCTGACTCTTCTCCAGCTCCAACTCAGAGTGTTTTGGAGTAGAGACTAGGGCTAAAGACAAGACAGTTTACTGAGTCACAGTAACCTACATTTGGAGACAAATCTACCTGATCACACTGTTCACTTTTACTGAGAACGTTACTGGATGGATCTACAGGAGCCATGGTAGAAGTGTAGAAGTCCTCCATCCTGCATCTATCCTGCATTAGTATTACAGTGGTGACCATGATCCTATTTTGCATTGGTACAAATTCATATATTCAGCTGATAACTCACTGAACTCACAAAAAAGTTTGGCGCCCAGACAAAAAGGTGATGCAATTTGTTATTAAAACTTAAGAATGTTGTAATTCTTGTTCGAATGAAGACCGATATTTTTTTGAATGAATGGTGCGAGTTACCGTTGTATCTATATTCTTGTCTTATTCCAGGAAAAAAGGGAAGAGGGAAAGAGAACTAGATGAAGAGCGAGGAGGAGAAGCGACTCTCCAGGGAGACATGAGATCGTCTTCAGAGTCAAAGAAGAAGTAACAATAATTGTCTGCACCTCTTGTGGAGACGCTACAGCACATAGCCTGATTTTCCATAGGCACAAAACATTGGAATTCCTAGAGCAAATTGGATCACTTCGGGCTGTCTAAACCACAGGGCACAACATGGAATCAGACTTTCCCTGTTTCTGTTTAGACAGTCGGGAGATGAAAGATCAAATTTGCATCACAAAATAAGTGAAATCAGTTTTTCAACACTGTGTAAATACAGCTTTAGGGTTAGCCTCGCAAGCCATACCAGACCTCACTAGTAATTCACGGCAGGAGATATGGCTGGAAACCCTCTCTGGTGATGACTCCACCTTACATCACGCTAAATAGTCCAACCAATCAGTGTGCCATGTTTATATCAGCTGGTGTCTTGGAAATCATGTTGTAAGTGTAAAAAGAAAAGTGTAAAAAAATAAATAAATGTATGCTTAACCTACTGAGGTTGCAAGCCAACAGTGACCAGCGTGTAACTCTTGTCTAGCTTCTGGTGGAGAAATTTGCTAACGTGTCAGTCGTCAATTTCTGTCATTGAATCTGCAGTCTTTTGCTCTTTTAATGCATTTAGACCGTTCAAAGTCTACTATAATAGATGCTATGGCTGCAACCACACAACTAACTCTCTCTAATGTCACCACATTATGGCCTCCAAAGCTGATTGGAGACTTTTCTTCTGATCCGCCATATTCCCGTCCTCCTGTTGGACAGGGAGGCCAGTTAGTAGGTGCATTAATTTAAGGGTGCCTGGTACCTGGTTAATCTAGTGTAGATAGCCATAACTTAACCCATTCTAAGAATTACCTACTTTACACGTTGTGCACCCCAATAAAACAGCAACATATCTATAGAATATCTGCATGGCTTTCTTCTGAGCTCTTTGGTGAATAAACAAATCAAGAGATTAAGTCAAGACTGAAATGCAGAGTGCACACTGGTCACAATGTGAGTCTCTGTTTTGGTTGTTGGCTGGGGTCACTGGTCAAATTTAGTGGGGAGAAGTTGAATTCTTTCAACTAACTTGATTCTTGATTTAGGACCAGTTCATTTGATCCACCTTTGTCAAAACGTAGCCTGTCTATCAAAGTCTATCAAAGTCATTGGCGAATCGGTTTGACTCGTTCACTTTAGACCCATCTCAAGTCAGATTATGGTTTTCTGTTTTGCTGCTGGTAATTGAAAGCAGGCAGGAGGGCTCAAACTCCATCCAGCTGGTACGTCACCAACCAACCAGGAGCCAGTGTCTCAGCTCTAAAGATCTGGTCTGGCTTGGAAGGCTTGCCTTAGAGTCCAGTACACCCACATACAGCACAGGAACATCTCTGTTTCTCTGTCTTAGGCTGGATTACGGTAGATAGATAGATAGATAGATAGATAACCAGTAGCTAATAAAATACATTTTATTAATGAAAATTTGATAGACTTTCAATGAAAACCTGACAGAGTTGTATTGCTCGTACTTCACGTAGTTTATACCTTACTTGTGCTTTACTCTTGTACTATTTGCTATTTTAAAGGACAATGCCAGTGTTTTGATGAGTCTTCTGTCATTTTTGCATCAATAGGATTCAATATCTCATAACCGCACAAATCATCCAATTTAATGAATATGCAACATTAATCTCTGAAGTGTCACTGTCTCTGAAAAGATGCTCCTTTGTGTCTTCATACAAGCCATGACTTTAAAGGTACATCCACCGATACACTACATGGTAAAAAGTATGTAGACACCTGCTCCTTGAAAATCTTGTTCGTAAATCATGAGTCCATTAATATGGAGTTGGACCCCTTTTGCAGCTCTAACAGCATCCACTCTTCTGGGAAGGCTTTTCTCTAGATGTTGAAACATTGCTGCTGATTTGCTTCTATTCAGCCACAAGAGCATTAGCGAGGTCGGTACTGGCTCGCAGTTGGCGATCCAGTTCATCCCAAAGGTGTTTGATGGGGTTGATGTCAGGGCTTTGTGTAGCCCAGTCAAGTCTTTCCACACCAATCTCTACTAATCATTTCTCTAGGGACCTCAATTCGTGCAACACAAAGTTGGAAGCACAGAATCGTCTAAAGTCAGAGATAAGATTTCCCTTCACTGGAACTAAGGGGCCCAGAACCAAGAAAAAACAGACCATTATATACATGGGTGCCTGCATGCATTTGGCCATGTAGTGTACAATGGAAGCATAATGGAAAACGGTGCAGTAAATGGGTCTCAGGTGTTACAGCTGCACTATGCAAGATTTTAATATAAAACTCTAGCCGTCTTATCAGCCCGGCTGAACCTCCTCACCACCTCCACCCCTACCACACGCTAAGAAGAAGTCATTTAATTTACTGACATCACCTTACAGGATTTCCTCGGTAATTAAGTCCTCGTTAGGGTTTAGGGGGCGTGGCTCGGTGCCGGACCAACGAGGCACCTCTACTTTTGCGAAACTTGGTCATGAAAATGGAAACCCGGCAAATGTTTCCACGGGACAGATCGTACATCCATGCAAACCTGTTTCAGAACGCTGGGGCTTTGTGGGAAGAGATTCAGCTAGTTCACTACGTTCAAATAGCTTAGAATATTATTGTGTGCCACGTCAAGTTTATTACAAAAGCTGTTTTTTCATTGAAGCTGACAATTTTTTAGAATAGTTCTATAAAAAAAAAAAAAAGTGTTTGACGAGAGGTGTGTATTTGTTAACATAACTGATTGTTTGCTATGGTCGCATTATAATTGACTTTGATCCCATCTTAATGGCCTAATCTTTGGGCTGTCATTATCACTCGCACACACACATGCACAGTCAATGTCTCTATCTCACTCACTTTCTCATACACACACCCACCTAGTCTGTATTATTCTGTCTTTGATGTGTGTTGGGGGGGAAAAAGAACCTTTATCAATAAATGAAAAGCTCCTTGCAGCAGTGTTTCATTTCTGGCATCTTCATTTTCATCTCCCGATTCACATTTAGTTGAACTTCAACAAACGTATTTTCTCTTGATGTTTTTGATGCGTGTTGAACTTTGTATTGTTTCTCGAAGTTAGCTTTTTTAATTTTGTATCATGAGTAAACAGCCAAGTCACACAGATTTTCCAGCGATAAAAGATGTTTCACTTTTACTGATGGCTTTATTCATGCTCTTTCTGCATGTTTTGCTGGAGGTTATTTTCTCCTGATTTGTATAAAGTTCAGGTTGTTTTTTGGTGCTGTTTTTGATGTCTTACTTTGTTGTTTTCTCCAACTGAGAATTTTATTTGTTGTGCTCATTCTTCTCTGCTCTCCATAGTTTTTGTGACATATAGATTTAATACTATTAAATATGTTACAGAAAAGAGCTGTGGCTTGGCAAGAGTCAGCTAATAAGAAGACAGTGATGGTTAGCTAATGAGATACTGTGGTTAATTAGCTAACTAGCTAACAAAGTAACATTAAACACAAAATTGATCAGAATCAGCCATGAATTAATCAATCTCCTGTTAAAAACTGCAGAAATTAACCATGTGTAGTGAATTCTGTTGATACAGCCATGTTAAAAATGCAGCGTTTCACAGCCATTGTTGCCAAGAGCTGTGGCGCACAAACCTCTTGCAAAATGAAACACTACCTTCAGAACTATATTATCACTTCTCAAAATGGAACTTTTGCATCAAAACACACACATACATTATTCATGTGAATACATTTGTGTGCAAACAAACTACACACTAATGTGCTCAATGAAAAATACTATTATCTTTAGTAGGTTTATGCCTTTTGCAGTTTCAGTACTGGATGCAGAGTAGTCAACAAAAACTGTTTATTTTTCCAAAATGCTGTAGGACAAATGTACAGTAAGAGAGCGAGAGAGAAGATTCCCAAGAAGCAGAATAATTGTATTACTTCTGGATCAAGTATATTGACAAGTAATACTTTGAATTAATCGTAAAGGATTTGGAAACAATGTGGGCAATTCTTGAGAATCTGAGGCACTAGTCAAATACAACAACAAAATAAAAACTTGGGACAAGCTTACTATAACCATAACGCCAACCCTAACTGCACTACAGTAACTGTCAACTGACAAGGAGAAGCAGAAATAGACAAAGCTAACTAAAAAGGATAACAGGAGGATGAAAATTCAGCAATCATATACAAGATTAACTTAAAACAGTTCTTGGAGGTAGGCACATTTTATTTCCACGAAAACTATTTCAAAGTAATTGTGGTTGTTGTAGAAATGGACAAATTCCAGCTACAACCAAATGAATGGAGATCAGACCTGCTCTTCTTTCCGGAGCACAGAAGCCTGGCGTGCTACTCTTCGGGATGAATATCGTCAGCTTCAGATGATTGGCAACAAATACATTTTGACACTGTACCAAAACAGGCTGAAAACACTATATGCCACTATAACTCCTCCGACACCTACTGCCCTGTCAGACTCAACCTCATAGCCTTCAACTCCCTCTAGTACTGCTACCAACCACACAGCCTCCAAAACTCCTCTACCAGCCCTCACACGCCAAGGTCAGTAGGCCTATCAGTGCAGCGCATTCAGGAGTGTCTCATAGAAGTGGAAATAACAGAATTCAGAAAGAACAAAGTCAGAGTCAGACACAATTCAACAACTAAAAGAGGAAACGGGTTCATCAGCAAGATGAACAGGGCGATCCATGTCTGGAAGTATGCTGAGGACCTGAGAAGGATCACGGTTGATAGAGAGCCTTCAGTCCCCACAACCCATCAGAGGACCACCACAACTCAGCCACAGGCATCAACACATACTACACCAGCCAAGGGAGAGGAGAACCTCAAACAGCACAACCCACTTCAACAGCAACTTTTACAGCTAATATGTAAAATTATTGGATGAAAAAACAAAAAATAAACAAAAGAAAAACTTCTAGGCTACCGCCTGCTGCCTAGTACATTATTTAATTCTTCTTTGGATCTTATGTATGATCTGATGTCTGTATGATTTGATCAAACTGTTTTACTTGTCATCATACAGTATCTATGTATGTAATGAATTGTTAATTAAATTTTTCTCAATAAGCTCATGGTACATTCATGGTCTGTGCTCTTCGGCTTTTGGACCAAAGAGCACAGACCCAGAATTTATCTCAAGCATTTTAGGTCAAGATATAGTAATATTGTTAGAAACATGGTGAGGTGACACAGATACCTACTGTCCCCCAAACGATGAGGAAATTTACCATCATTTTTACCATCAAATTTACCACCATTACC
>CABFOQ010054245.1:16387-47175 GCA_900660455.1 Gephyroberyx darwinii
TTTACCACCATTACCATCCCTCAAACAGAAAAACATAGGACACGGCAATGATTCAGACATTTCTATAATATAATTCATATAATATAATTCATATGATAACACTATTATATGGTATAAAGAGGACTTGTCTCAGCTAAATAATTTAATGGCTTAAATTAAATAAAAAATCCTATCAAATATGAATTATACATATGTGCGGCCTACACTCCCCACCTAGAGCCGCCATATCATGATGAAAGCTTCTTTGAAAGTCTCCATGGAGAGATCGGACATTACCAGGCCCAGGGTGATGTCCTATTGATGGGAGATTAGAATGCCAGGACAGGATGTGAGCCTGATAGAGTGGATCTTTGAACAGTCCTCTCTATACCTCACCCCCACCACTACACAAATAAATAATTGAGACCATGTTGTTGACAAAACTGGGAAAGAGCTAGTGCATCTCTGTCACTCCTTAGGTCTGTATATAGTTAAAGGCAGGACCAAAGGGGACTCTTTAGGGAGGTTTTTCAGCTCTTGGGACTAGTGTAGTGGACTATGCCATCACTGACATGGATCCCTCCCTCATCAGTGCATTCACTGTCAGACCAGACCCTACTAACAGACCACTCTCAGATAAATGTATATTTTAAAAGAACTGCACACATGAAAACAACAGAACCTCAGCCCTGCAAACTATACAAACTAAACAGTTCATATCAATGGGCTCCTGACTGTGAGGTTAAATTCAATAATGTAATCATGTCTCCTTTCCCTAAGTAGATTTTCAACCAAATAAAATGCACATAAATAAATACAAAAATATTATCATAAATCAACCAATAAAGCAGGTCTTACTAAAAACAGCTCTGCATCTAAACAGAGAGCAAAAAAGGTTGAGTGGTACGACCAGGACCGAAGAAGAGAAAGAAAGACGCCTGTCCAACTAAAAACACTGTCAACCACAAAACACAGACCTGCATCAAAACTATGTTGAAACACTAAGAGAATACAAACAGATCACAAGAAAAGAAAAGAAAAGAGGACATCACAATCACAAATCAAGAGAAATTGAAGAGTCAGTTCTGGGAGAGATAACAAAACACAGAATTTGGCCCTACAAAACTCAAAAATCATTTTGAAAAATTTGATGAGCACAATTCACCAAATAGTCTGAATCATGAACAGAAGCAAATGCAAGAAAAGTTGAAAACCCTTGAATCAAGTATCAAAAACCCTCTTGATTACCTCACTACAATGGAAGAAAAACAAAAATCTGGGAAATCACGTGGACCTGACAGCTTTAGGACCGAGATGCTGAAACACAGCAGCCCTGCGCTGCACCAAGCCCTGATTAAACTTTTCGACCTTTTTCTTCAAGCTGGTTGCTTTCCTGAGATCTGGAGCCAGGGGCTTATTTCCCCAATACATAAGAGTGGAGATAAATTGGACCTTAACAACTACCGAGGCATCAGTGTGAGCAATAACATGGGGAAGGTTTTCTGCAGCATTATTAATGCCCAAATGCTGGCCTGACACACCCTAATTAACCATCACGTTCATCAAAAAACAAGGGAAAGATTTTTGTGTTTTATTGATTTTAAAAAGACTTTTCATTCTATTTGGAAAGAGGGATTATATTATAAAATCCTCAAAAGCAGTATGGGGGTTAGTTTATGACATAATTACATCAATGTATATCGGTAATAAGAGTGGAGTCAAAATTGGCAATAAATGCACATAATTCTTCACTCAAGGGAAAGGAGTTTTTCAGGGAAACAGCTTGTCCTAAACCATAAGGAGATCTTACTGTATGCAGATGACCTGGTGCTGCTGTCAGCCACACAACAAGGTCTACAGCAGCATCCAGACGTCCTGGAGCAGGACTATCAGACCTGGGTCCTGACAATCAACTTTAAAAAATAATGATCTTCCAAAAGAAGCCCAGATCTCTGGAAACCAAATATGCATTCACTCTAGGGATGACACTAGAGCACAGCCTGTTGTGTGATTACCTGGGGCTCAAAATCAGTGCCTCGGGTAACTTTGGTCTGATAGTGAAACACACTGAAAGAAAAAACCTGAGCCTTATGCAATCAGGAGAAAATTCCACAAACTAGACATGCCAATCTTTGATAGTGTTATCCAACCAATTGCCCTTTATGAAAGTATGGGTTCCACTCAATCAGCATGACTACACTAGATGAGAAAGGCATCCTATAGAGGCCCTGCATGCAGAATTCTGTAGAACCATATTCAACATTCAAAGAAAAACCCCAACCAATGTGCGCAGGGCAGAATGAGGTCGAGAGACAGAGATGCAATTCGTCTTAAAATGTGACAAATATCACACTGTAAGAGTGGACTACTTTAACAAATTAGATTTGTTAATCCCCAACTTCACCAAAGTAGATGACAGGAAAAAGCAACAAATCCTACTAGAAGAGGGACATGCAGCAAACCTAGCTGCTCAATATGTGACTGCATGTCACAACCTGAGGGACAGACAGGCTGAACAACCAATCAACCAACTAACCAACCTGATGGGAGAATTATTATCTTGACTTCTTTATTTCTATTATCATGTATGATCCTCTGTACTGACACACACACACAGTGGAGTGTGTGTGTGTCAGTATTTTTTTTTAACCCATTATTTTCTTTCTTGAATAATTGTATCCTTTTTTCTTTATCTCACTGTTTCAAAGATGCTTTGGAAATACTGTTTATATAGCATTCATGCCAATAAAGCAAACTAAAACTAAAAAACAGCACCTCATTGCCTAGAGTGCCGTATTGAACCCTGGAGAGCGCCCACATCAACATCACCACATGCCTCCTCCATTGCCTGGCATGCATGCATGGGGTTGGCAGTGATACACCTTCCATCACCATGTTGACAAGAACTCTTCTCTAGGATTCAGAAATGGAGAGTATGGTGGGAAATAAAGAATTGTGGTCTATGAACCAGTTGTGGATCGGAGCAGCCTGGTGGAAACACATTGTCCCAGATGACAACAAACCTGTGCTGCTCTGGCCCATCTCTCTGCTCAGCCGGTATGACAATGTTGCTCAATGTGTCCAGAAATGTGATGATATGGGCAGTGTTGTAGGGACCAAGGGTGGCATGGCGATGGAGGATGCCATTCTGACTGATAGCTGCACACATGGTGATATTTCCCCCGTGCTGTCCAGGGACATTGACACCTTTTAGATTTTGACTCTAGAACAGAGAACATCTTTACATTTTGACTAAAGAACAGAGAACATTACATTCTGTACAGCACCACTAACTATCCACACCTGACTAGCCAGAGGACCCCAAGCAGGTGTCACGCTTACTACCCAGCACAAAAAACAAAAGCATAGTATCAGCAAAAATATATAATGAATACAATTCAGAAATGCATTACAGTAATATTATTACTTTCCTCAAACCAGCCCGACAGGTCTTCGAAATTGGAAAAAAGAGCCTTTATCAATAAATGAAAAGCTCCTTACAGCAGTGATTAATTTCTGGCATCTTTATTTTCATCTCCTGATTCACATTTAGTTGAAGATGTCTTGATGTTTTTGATACATGTTGAACTTTGTATTGTTTTTGAAGTTAGCTTTTTTAAATGTTGTATGATGCGTAAACAGCTAAGTCAACAGTTATAAATGATTTTTTCTGAGATAAAAGATGTTTCATTTTCACTGATGTTTTTATTAATCCTTTTTCTGCATATTTGTTGGAGGTTTTTTGCCTTCATATGTCAACTTTATCCAAACCAGGTCATCTGTGCCACATGCCGCAGCATAATGTTAATTTGTTTCTCTCCGTCTCCCCTCTACCACACACACACACAACTGTTCGCAGCTAAATTGTTTTATTTCTTACAAGTACTGATATAACTACAACAGAAATATGTGGCTTACACCGATGTTTGTTGCATGAATATACACAGAATTATGGACTCAGCGACCTAAATAACATACCAACAACACTCTAGGCCTTATTAAATACATAAACCTTTCTCTTACCACATTGTAGTAAATTATTCACTGGAGCTGTAATCCAATTATTGGCTAGGTGAGTAAAAAATTGCTTAAGGAACAAAAAATAATCCACATTACCAAATGATCTAGCTAGATAACATCCTTCACGCTGATTGGAACAGGGATATTAACAGTCAACATGCACTCAATAAGAGTTATGGAGGAAGAGGATTGCATCCACTGTAGATGGTTTCAGTAGTGCCCTCCTTTGATTGACCACAACTTGAGGGCGAGAGTGTTTTGTAATCTAATCTAATATAGGATAACTTAATATCATACATTAATCTTATATAGGCTGCCATATCTGAGCAAATGTTACATGTTTGCATTTCAGTGAATACTGTATTTCTTCTAAATGTATCACATTACCCAGTTCCCCTAACCACATTTCAAATGTGGCCTCACCCTCCTGTTTCCACATCCAATATTTCTCTTTTAGCTAAAACCATACAAAGTGGGATAGACTGTCTCTCATATTTATTACCAACCCCCTCTGTGGAAGCTAACTTGCTGACACGAGGGTCTGGTACCTAATTTATTTCATAGGCCTGTGAAAAGAATTCAAATACGCAATCCCAGAATGCCTTTATCTCATGACATGATCAAAAAGAATGGTGCAGTGTGCTGCTGATTCACATTTAATGAATGGCGATACCTCAGGGTAAATTTGATGTAGTCTGTTTTTGGAGTAGTGGAGCCTATTTGAAACATTAAACTGAATCACATTGTGTATATCATTTAATGAGCATTTATATGCAGTATGTCCCTCAGACAGCCATCCCACACCAAGCCCGTTTCTTCTTTCCATTCTTGCTTAATTTTGTTTGTGTCTATATGTATCTTATTCTGAAATATGGGAGTAAGGTTAGTTTCATTTTATTTAGTTTATATCTATTTTAATTGTTCAAAAGAAGAAAATGTACCCTGTATGTATATATCTCTTATCTCTGTGATGCAGTTTTGTTTCCACTGAAAGACTATGTCATCTAGTGGGAGGAAAAGCATGGTTGTTGCATAAACATCTGTCTATATAGACACCTTTTAAGTGCGCTTTTATCTGTTTTCATATGTTCAGACAATTTTGTATAACAATGCTGCCATTGTACGTTCTAAGGTCTGCTTTAGGGCTGTTGAGTAAGGTAATCATTCAGGACAGACTCCAGTTTCCTCTGTAGTCCCTCTCATCCACCAAGAGAAAATATTAAGGTTAGCAGCTCACTTTTTCCCCAATTAATAGTAAACCCTGAAAAAGTACTAAATGTCTTAAGTAGAGTAATTAGTGGTGGAATAGAACTTTCTGGGATTTAAATAAATAAAAGTACATCATCAGCATACAAAGAAAGATGATGAGGTTGACCACTGATAGCGATAGGGGCTATCTGAGTATGCTGTCAAATGCTTGCAGCCATATGCTATCACAAATAAATATGGAGACAATGGACAACCCTGGTAGTTACCACAATGTAGTGTAAATAGTGATTATTGATGCTTCTGGATGTGTGTAAATTATTTCAATCCATATGATAAACCTAGACCCAAATCCATTTTTTTTAGGGCCGCCATCATGTAGGCCATTCAATTTGGATCTCTTGGAGGAAAATTAAACTAGTCCCTAAAACGTTGAGGCACGTCCTGCTCCACTCCATATGAATAAGCATTGATCAGAGACATAAACCATGCTAATTGAACATCCAAAATAAGCTCTGTTTTTTAAATGATCACTATTGAACTTACAGGTTGTACTGCATAGTACTTACTTTAAGTCATCACAGCCCAAAATAGTCCATCAACCAGTTAGCCACAGTAGGCCTATTTGCTAGATTGGCTCTGGCTGCCTTGGAAGACTCTAACATTTTGGCATCCTCTTCTCCCACGGTCACTATTAATTTTGTGAAAGCCCCATCTCACACTGTAGTCTTGGCATTTCATAGCTCGGGTGGTCCTCCTTCCAAGGGTACAATGTTCTGTGCGCCTGGTCAACCCAGACGGGTCTCCCAGTTGTAAGTAAGTTGGCCACGAAAATGGTAGGGTCATGCATCGCTTCTTTTTCATTGATTTTGGCATCTGGATCTTGATTCCATGTTAATCCAGAGGCGAGAGCTGTGTACGGGTTTTTGAGTTTTGTTATCTGCTTCCATTGTTGTAACTCGTGTAGCAACGTCAATCATATAGCTTTGCATCTTTCTTTAAGTCTGTGAGATGTTGTTGAACTATTTTGAACTAAGTTGCAATTCAAGTTGGCTGTTGCGTCCATTATATCTTTTGTGGTTGGTATTTGGCCTGCAGCGGTGATCTCAATATGTGTTGGCACAAGCAGTTTCAATTTCATCCTTATTTTGTGACCCCAAGCGAAAACTAAATGCGGTTTCCTGCTGGCCGGGAGTGACCTATGACTCATTCATGCTGCAGAATAGCAGTGTTGGCATGTGTCTTGACCAGGGTGCTGCTGGAGATACATGACACTTGTGACCTTTTCACTGACTGAATGGAAAATAAATTAACCCGGGTCTCAAAGCTAACTTGTCTCTAGGTGATAGAACGTTCAAACCCTTCAGGAGCAATCATATAATTATCATCATGTGTGCACTCACTCTTCCCACAGAGCAGAGCATAGGTGTGCTGGATGGAGGTGCTTGAAAATTGCAGGCAGAAAGCAACTGTCAAGAGCTACAGCCAAAATAAACTATTTCAAGTTGCACCCTTTTTAGATTAAAAGTTTAAGTCAAATCATTTCTTTCTAATTTCATCCGAGGTGCATGCCTTTGATTTTACAGCATTGACAGCATCAGTAATTTCTTGCCATGCTTTTTTTTCTCAGTTGCTATCACTCCACTGCTTACACTTTAAAATAGAAGTGTTGATGTCAGGACTGAGTGTTTTTTTCTTCTTGGTGAGTTCTTCTTGGGAATCTTCACTGCGGTTTCTTCAACTTTGCCTTCTATCTGCACACAACCCTTGAGTCATCATGCCTTTTATGGGGTTGCCAGGCCATCTCCCTATGTTAATCCATATCAACCAATCCAATGTACGACCAATTGGCATTCACCATCAGATATGCACACACAAAACAGAAGGGTTGTAGGCTACCCTAGCGTGCCACTTTGTTTTTTCCGTAGGCACCTTTCTCAAGAACAAAAGTAAGAAGAATTTAAGAAAAGGTTTGTGATTGAGACCCATTGTGTAAAGTGCACTGCCACAGGACGTTTTGGGTCACTCCTGTGCTCAGATATCCTCAATTCAATGTATGCCATTTCACATTGGCACTTCAGGATATATATGGCAATGTTTGTGTTACAGGAAAACACTCCCTTGAGCTTGTAGGTGGGAATTGATTGCCACTGAAAGTTGTTTAAGCAAAGTGATTTAATCATGCGTGAAGAGAAATCGGCATACAGCTCAAACAGCCTTCGAACGTTTCTCTGCCCCTTTTAAGAGTGACCAGGGCCTTTAGACCTTCAAGTTACACAAGCCCAAATGACAGGGTTGTTACAGGTCAAACAGATGTCGCTTGGGGAGGCACAACTGAAACTGAACACCGGGTTGCCCTTAGGTCGAGTCACACTGAATCATCAACACAGATAACTTACTTCCACGCAACAGTCATATATCATTCCATACATATCCCCCAAGGATGTCTTTTTATATTATATTATTTATATATTCGATTATATTATTTAGGCAGGCTACAAAGCACTTAGATTCCTTATACTAATTAAGCATCGATATAATTACTGAATGTTATACATTGTAGTTTTCTTCTAAAGATGGTTAAAGTTTTTTTTTTAATGTTGAATTATATTGTTGCCATGGTGCCTTAGTCAGCTGAGCCACCAGGACACCAGGACATGTTTTTTTTTAATACTGGCTCATTTCAATTATGTCTTTTGATGATGGTTTCCAGCTCCTTCTACAGAGGTGAGTATTGAATTGAATAAAACAGGTGACTCAGCTGAGGTTTGATTGAGGCATTGTGCCAGAGATCTATTACTGAAACTACAGGTAAAATGATTTCCTGTGGATAATGGAGTTCCTGTCTGTGCTTTTGTGGTATGTTCATCTTCTTATTAATTTTAAAAAAAAATGCATTTTGTGTCAATCGTAGTCCATGGTGGATTTCAGGTGACTGTTGTTGGTGCTCATGAAGTTGTGGAGTTGTGGAACTCTCGAGTCTCAACTCAATCTCAATGTGGTCTCAGAATCAAATGATTTAGACAATCAAAAAAAACCAATCAATCGGGAAATGAAATGAAACCAGCAATGGGCAGGAAATTGTCTACTGAGTTCAATGAGCTGTCACATATCTCGATGCGATTTTGGGATTAATTAAAATAAACGACAGAAAAACAGCCAATCAGGAAAGGGGGTGGTGCTTAAATTACTTTACCAAGGACATAAATTGTCCTTGGTAAATCTCATGTTAATGTGAATCAGTAATAGAAAATCAATAAGGAACTCTCTGACGGGGCATCAGTCTTGTCAGTGCAACTTTGGGATCAATACATATTGACAATAAAAAAAAACAGCCAATTAGTAAAAGGGAGGGGTATAAATGGCATCTAATGAACACAAAACTATGTCTGATCACTCATTACAACTCCAGGCTCAATACAGCCAACCAGGAAGGGGGGAGGGGCTAAATGACGTAACCAATCAATAGGAAATCCTCTCCTGATTCCATCAAGCCATTGCTCAGACAGGCCAAAGGACAGATGGACTGATAGGCCAACCTATACTAGCTGCTGGTCACAGCTAAAAATATGACATCCAGGCCATACTTGTGCCTAACATCTGCAGGTACTACATGAGGAACATTAATGTACAGGGCCTCAATTTCCAAAGTAACAAAATACTATTGTACTGTTCCCTGAACTGTCTGAGGGATGATGATTAAATCCGTTGTATAAGGTGCTAGAGAAAAAACAAGGAACTGGAAGATGGGGTTATTACATTTTTTCATAACACAATATTGTCTGCGTATTTCACTGGGATATACAATTTGATCACAGTATTGTCAAAGTAATATCCTGAGGATGCAATCTGTAACGCCTTGTTTACATCATGGAAAATACCTGCCACGTTGTTGGAAACCGACCTCACACGGACCTAAGGGTTGCAAAATTGGCTCTGATGATGGAAATAAGCTGGGTAAGTCTACACATGACAAGTATTTTTGCATGACTTTTGACATTGGTGGAATGTGCTCTGCATTTGTTGTATTTCCTTCCTTTACTAAAACTTTTTCCATGCAACACAAAAAATAAAGAATAACGTAATTTGTGCTTCAGTCTCCAATACTAGTACCGCTGATATACACAAGACTTAATAAATAGCGAGCAAAATGTGGTATTTTAACAGAAAACTGTATTGAATATAATACCTTGAACATTGCCCATTACCCTCATCTTTGATGATATTGGGATACTGCCCAACCCTGCTGGATGAAGTAATGCACAAAGGCTGAAATGTTTCCTGTTCCTGTTTCCCGGATGGTCTGCAAAAGGCTTATGAATCCTACAACCATTAAGTGTATTCAGCTTTTGTGATCCCTCCTCTCTCCAAAAAAAAGGTCCAGCTCCAGTCCTTTCAGAACACAACCCCTGAAGTCACTAGTGTAACAAAAGTCATGGTATTCAGTTGTCTTTAGGGTTAGGTATAGAGGCAGGTCCCTATAGGCTGAATCAGCAAATGCCAAGGGCCTCACGAATCCTTTATTTTTTCCAGTCTTGAGTCTTGAAGAAAAATAAAATTGTTGACGTTAGTATTTGATACAAAAAATTACAGGGGGCCTTGAACTCCACCTTGAACTCTTTCTTTTTTCACAGAAGTAGAGACACGTGTTTCGACCATCAAACAATATACTTTTTTTTTCTCCCAGGGAAGGATGCCTCCAGACCCCCACCCCCCACCCCCCTACAAGCTCTCAATACAAAGGCTTTTATTTTAATGAAATGACTGAAATCTGAAAAGGTCACCATTATAACAAATAAACTAGCTTTTAATGGGACAGGGGTGAATTTGTATATGCTCTTTATAATTTGTTCTCACATTGAATTACTAGAACTGAAACTGGTAACTCGGGACTCAGCACAACCTTGGTGACCCGAACTCAGACTTGGGACTTGAGGTTTGATGACACACACAGTCTGACTAATACACACAGTCTAATACACACACAGATTTGTTGGTCCAAGATATTTATTGAAGTTCAGTTAAGTGTGTAAACGCTCTGTGTTTGTGTGCCTACTGCCTACTGCACGGAAATATCCCCCGACTGACAGCTTATATCTGATGTTTCAAAAATATTCACGACCATAATGAGAGCTACAATCTCGACACCACTGGAAGCTGTAGATGACATGGATGATGACGGTGCCATCACTATGGCAACACTCCGGAGTCTTGTGCACCAGCCGCTGTTCATTTCCAACACGTGCTAGCAGCAATGTGACCGCTCTAGACTGTTGATTTGAATGGGAATACTGGTTTTACCCATTGCAATGCTGCAAATTCGTTTTTCACATCAAGTAACTCCCAAACTTTTCATCATGTTTGGGATTCGGAGCTTTGGACTTCGGAGCATCAATTGGGAAAGTAAAAGTAAAATTCACCATTTGTAGTAAAAAAACAGTAGAAATTTTTTAGAGTGCAACGAGAGAATTTTATTCTTTTCATTTCAATCTTCATTGTTTGAATACTTGAATACCTAATTTCATAACATCATCTTATGGTTTCAGAATGTATCATTTTCTTTGAGGTTTCTTAACGAACTGCTCTTTCCAATCTAGGTCAGCTCTCATGTTCTGAACTCTGTGTTCCGTTTCACTGAAACCTTCACTGGAATAAATTGATCGTGTGTAGTTTCTTATCTGCGCTACCATGGTTACGGTGTGGCATTGGCATGACAACACCAATGGGAGGGGCTATCTCTGGTTGCCAACGCTGTTGCTTGGTTACAAAGATAAAAGATGAAAAAAAACAAAAAAAACACCATTGGCATTCCAAGAACAGGAAAAAATTACAAATCCAACTTTCCTCATTTAAAATTCTCTTTGTGTGCCTCTCCATGACCCCAGTGTTTAAAATTTTAAATACTCTCTTGCATAATACATGTAGATATACAGTATATTCATTGTACATAATGAATCTGTAAATTCATGTGCATACGTAATAAAAAGGATGTGACATTTTCAAGATATTGGTGAGTGCAATTTGAGACAAAAGCACATTGTTACAGTTCAACGGAATATGTTATTTTAGCAATAAAGTTTTCCAATACATATTTAATAGATTTCATTGAAAAGTAACATTAAACGCGTGTCTCTTGTCCCAGACTACGCTCACGGGTGCTTTGAAAATGACACGTCCATTCAAACAGTGTTTTAAATCACAAAGTACAAGAGAAAAGATACAAACAGCCAGTAATAGGAAATGCATTATAGAGACAAAACTGTACAGAACTCAGGGGCTTCCCAAAACCCTCCGCAGGCTACCAAAATAAAGGACACGTCTGACTGTAAGGGTACTCCATGATTTTAAAGTCTTTTTTTATTTTGGTAGCTTCTTGTATGCCTTTGGGGAACCCGGGCGTGGTTGAGTAGTAGATTAAATTCCAAGCAAACAACATTTAATCCCCTTTATGTACAGAGTGTTGCCAAAATAAAGGAAATGTGACTAACACGCTATATGTGTGTTTCCTTTATTTTGGTATTTATAATACAGTTTTCCAGTAAAGATGGCCCCAAATATAAAACATATATCATAATCTTAAAGGGATGTCTTGATATTTTCAATGTTGCTGGGATATATCACTCGCTTGTCACAGTGTGGTGAAAGGGTTTTTGTAATTGGAAGTTAAGTGTTGTTATTTTAACTTTTAGTTTTTTTTTTTTACCTCATACTGTGATAAGAGCCTGGTGATAAAAATTAACTAAAATTCAGAATGCCAAGAGATAACTTTAAAGTACATGCTCTATACATTGGCAAAGGAAGGTAACTACATTTAAATTATTTTGAAAAACCACAAGGAATATGTCTCCTGTGTTGAGAATGATTCGGTGTTAAGATGGGCTCAAATAATCCGAGCTATTTTAACCAGGTGTGAATTGTTGTGTATTTACAGCAGTGGGCTTAACATTAGTGATAGTGATAGAAATAGTGATAGTTTTACTACGATTGTATTGTACAATACATTGACTTTCACTGGAAGATAACATAAAAAAAATCATCTGGACAGTGATATACAGGTAACTACCAAATTAAAGGAAACACTGAGCTAGTGTGTTTGATTCAATTTGTTAGCTGTACAGGGTTCTTCCCAAACTGGGAGACAGAAAATCTGATTTTTTTTAAACCTTTGTCACACAGATCCGATCATCCTGCCTCAACCGGGAAAAATATAGTCGCGGGGAAGATCCGATCCAAAGGAGTGCAAAATCCGGTTTTCCATTCCTCTCTGAACGAAGCCAGTTGGTTAAAAGCTCCACTCAAGACAATCTACGGCTGATTACTTCAACGGGGACAATCAATTTACCACCGATGGCTCTCCAGCACCATCTGGTCACGATAACCTGAAGAGACTCTTATTATATACAGTGGTATAGACAGAGCCATACATAGACAGTTTGGCCATTGCAACCATGTTTCTTCCCCCAAAAAAGTGATGATTCTCGAGCTTATATTAAGACTGTTGATAGTTCTAGAGAAGTGGCAGTAAAATTTGGTCCATACTCCATACAGATAGTCACTTTATTTTCCTGGTCCTGGTTGTTTCCGTAGTTTTTCTGACAGGACCGAGACAGTGCTGTCAGTCTGAATGATTGTATAGACGTATAAGAGAAGCTCTGATGCGGTGAAAGGAAATATCTCCCATGTCCTGGGCGGGGGCGTTGGTGATTTGAGTTTTTGATGACATTAGTTGGATGTTCAGAGAGATGAAAGAGACGGAGCCATTCGTTCATTAAAGCTGCTCCAAACGGCAGCAAGAGATAACTGTTTGGAAAAGTTGAACTCAAATACCCAGAAATCCTGTGATGTGATGTCAGTGAACTGCACTCAGCACACTCATATACCATCTCAGCGGATGTGTACCCCCTGACAATAGCCCACCTTTTCTGAAAGCAACAAGTTTCTGGAGTCTCTGGAGGTTGCTGAAAGGCATTCTGGGAAATTTGGAAATGACTAACTGAAGTAGAAGTAAGACGAGGCAGGTTTGAGGGAAAGTGGTTACACAGAAAAAGCAAATTATAAACAAAATAACTCCTGGAATGGATTGAACATCACAAATTGATGATATCGAACAGTGTAAAAGTATCGTAGGATGGATTTTTTCTTGCAGCTGTCAGCAGTTAGCAGTTCCTGACTAATAATGAAAGCACATTCTATTATTCAGTCTGTCTGCCGCTTCATTCTTCACTCTTTCCTCTGCCTCTGCCTTTTCCCCAGTCTATTTATTCTCATTGTCTCTCCATCATTCTCTCTCCCATTAGTCTTTGTTCTGTTGTCATATCTCACTCAACAGTAGGTCTCAAGACATTCGCTGTTGCTCTAATCGTATTACTGGACACATTAGGAAAAGATTAAAAAAAAGGATTAGATTTATTAAGTGTATTGCAAGAAGACAATACACTGATAGAGGTAGCACAAAAATACTAGTCCATCTGTCTGCCTCTCTCAAATTCTGTCTTTTATAATGGGCATAGAAAGCAGAATTAGTAGTAGCAGTAGTAGAAGAAGAAGAAGTATGGGAGAGTAAAAAGAAGAAACCAAATATTTGTGAGAAACAGAAAAAAAGGGAGACATAAAGACACAAGCTATGTTTCCATCTAATTGTCCATCTGAAAATAAAATGTATTAGTTGAATTAGTTGTGCTTCGAGCAGCTGGGTTGAAGAGAATAAATTTGCTTCCTGAATGTCAGGTAAAAAACACACATCCACCAGAAAAATGGTGGATCTTTAATGACTAATGATGGCCATATTTCATGCCGTCACCTGCAGACAAAAACAAAGACGTGCTTGGTAATATTCTGATGTACCAATTAACGGTGGGGTTCTACAGTAACCTTTTTTCTAAGGACTAAGGTGGAAGATTGAGCAGTTCTCAGCAAAAGGAGCAAAAACTACAATGTTTACTTAAAAGTCTTTGTGTATTTCTGTTTTGTGTGAACACCTGAGTTCACATAAATCACTACAGCAACTAGAAGGCACTCTGTAGAAAGCAAACCTCTGCCAACCTTCAACAATTCTCCAACTTGCAAAGCTACCAGCCTCTGTAAAGGCATATGTTTGGTTAATGTTTATCATCCAGATTTGATTTTCCAGGAAAATAGCAGCGGCTGACTTGGAAGTCCCATGTGTCAGACCTCCCCACAAGCACTTGAACGCAGCATAATAGTAATGGCTAAAAATCGATAATCATCTAATGGCTGACACCCCAGATCCATATCATCACCAAAATATACTCAACTGATCCTTGGACCAAGGGCTACGTGTCCACCAAATTACATCCAAATCTGTTTGTTACTTTTTGAGATATATTGCGAACTAACAGACCATCGACTTCGTTCAATTTTCTACCTGGATATGAACCAAAGCGAGCTTGGTCTTATTTGACCCCCAAGAAGACTATTCAAGCTACAAAATCAAGCCCACACAAAGATTCATTAACAGAAGTCTGAGTTTCAATTTCAGGGGTCAAAATATACGAACCGGTGCTCCTATCCTAAATTAAATAAATTTGAAAAACGTTGGAGCAAATGAGAGGAAAACACTGTAGAACCCAGAATGGTCATCCAACCACGATTGAGACTTATACATGTTAAAGAACATGACATGACCTTTCTGGAGGTGATAGTGGACAGATAATGTAACACTTGATGTCGTTCATGCCAAGCCTAGATGATTATTTATTCAACAAATTTATTGCGTCATTTCTTTATCGACGCAAAACTTTTCAGAACTTTGCAAGCGTAAAAGGAAATTTTATCAAAGTTCCATTCAGCGTTTCTAATTCAATAAATCCTAATCTGCAAATGAATACTCAGATGGAAACCCAGCTAGACGGAGGAAAAAAGAGAGAAATATTGAAGACGAGGAGAGGAGGAAGAGAGAAGAAAGAATAAAGACTTCATGGGGAGATACTGTAAGGCAGAGTAGAAGGGAGGAGGAGAAGCTTTTGAAGTTTTCCTGCTGAGTCTCTAGTGTTTCTCGTTGAGAACGACAACTGACTATAAAGGGAAAATGTTTCCACTTTCATTTTCAATAAAGTCTCTTTGGAATTAACTTCTTCCCCAGTTTATAGAACTCATGAAAGAGAGTCATATTCCAAAGATCAGCGTTTAGGAACAACACACCACTGATGTTACATGTCAACACGACAAATAATTAAAATGTGATATTAGTAACATCACCTGAGGTGGAAGAGGACTAGAGTATTATACTGAGTAGAAGTACTGTTACTTAAATTAAATTTTAGTCGGAGCAATTGTTTTTGATTTGAAGTTACTCATGTAATTAATGAGTTATCCCCCAACCTCTGCGTTTCATGAAGCGCATTTGCAAGGGATAATGAAATTCGGTGAAATCACCGGTGCCCTGGATACGATTGTATATTGTATATTTTGTGGTTTTATAGTTCTTATTTTTTCCTTCCTAATTTAGAAAAGCAAAACTTGAAGTTTGCACTGAAAATGCATTCAAAACCTTCCTCTATTGGTCCACAACTGCCTCCTTTTTTCATGACAGGAGTAAGACAGAAATTGATTGATTACGTCTGGAATTACTGAGTTTATTAACCCTAAAAAAGGCGTCTATATCTCTCTCTCCTTAACTCTTTTACTTCTTTTCTGTCGCACAAATTTTGTTATGCCATTAAGGCCCTGACTTTTGACCTCCTTACTACTTGAAATCTTGAAATCTAGGCATCGAAGCTCTTTTTACTGTTGACTTCCTCTGGATAAAAGATGAATGGATGAGTGTAAAAAATGGTCCCTTTATATTGGTATTTTCAAAGCTAGCATAAAAACAAAGTACTTAAAAAAAAAAAAAAGTTATGGATACGACAGAGGCAGAGACTTAAAACTGTTGGCATATGTTATGTTGAAAAGTAACATCAGATACTATATGTTATCCCTAACTATGCACAGATGTGTTGAAAATGATACGTTATTTGCCGCGTCTATACCGTTTTAGCATCCATGTCTTTGAGATTGATATAGTTTTCATTCAGCCAACTGCCACAGTGAAGTAAACTAATACAATCCAGCACAATTCTCACTTTCCATTACTTTGATTACCTGGACTAAAACGGAATGAAAAGTGAATCCACTCTCACTAATCATGAAGACAATCATACCCGTATGATTTTTGGCTCCTTTTTCTCTTACTACAGTCCTTTTTTTAAACTCTTTTGTACACATATACACAGTCTATTGAGTGCCTGGTCTAATCCGTCTTATTTTCTTGGAATACCGTAGTACAGTCCAGGCTAGTACAATTGTACAGTTCTAGTCTTGCTGAGTTTGATTTGGTTTGTCCTGGTATAGAATGGTGTAAGAGTCTAATTTCTGTCCGTTTTCTGGCTTACAATATCATGGCTGTAATCCATTCATCCCAATGAGTTCTGGCCGTGTCTGCAGTGGCCTGGCTTACAATGGTTTATCCTGTAATGGCGTAATACAATCCATGTTAGTCATGTTAGTCTCGTAGAGGGTTTTGTCTTGGGTTTGGCTTAGCACAGAGTGTTATGTTCCTTATGTCAGGGTGAGATGTCTCTAGTTTCACCAACTACTGCCAAAATAAAGGTAACACCAACATTTAGTCATGATCTGGCTGGTATCCAATATTGGCCTAATATATCAGCAAACGCACATACCGGTCTAACCCTGTGTATATATGGACTCCAGGGCATGGAATCAAAATGAGGGATTGTCTATCTTCCACAGTGTCTCTATAAGTCTATAAGTCTTCCTAAAACTGGTTTACCTGCTGAAGTTGGTGTCTAGACAGAATAACTACGGTGATTCCGTTTATTTGAGGAAGTGGGGGTGATGTTGGACCAGCGCTTGTCAACGCCAGTTCAACTCCAGTCCAGTCCCAATCCCAGCACTGGTCCTATGGTCAGATATTTTAAGAAACTTTAGCATTTTGTCATTGTAACATTCACCTTATTCAATGAGAAGGCTTTGGCTGCTAAAGCAGCCACAGTTCATTTGCAGTTTTTGGTAGTGAGATAATCGTCAACTTTGATGAAGATAAAATTCATATCCCAGGCTGTGGAATAGGCTTGATTCAGTTTGGTCTGGTCCAGTTTCACTTGTGCTTGCTACATGTAGGTAACTGTCAAAATGGGAAACCACCTCTGTATGAAGATGTTTGCTTTTCCTTTATTTTGGCTACCTCTGGATTGTCACTATGGCAGTGTGTGTGGCAATGATGTTGAGTTGATCAGAACATCTTGCAGCTGATCAATGTTACTGCTGACTCCATTAAAGCAGAAGGGGATCCACCGAGAATATTTGTTCTTTCTCCAAAGGTTCTCTGAGATGTGCTGCTATTCAAAATCATTTGAGGGATGCTGTATGCATTTGTTTTTTTTTCTAAATCTAATGTCTTTTTACATACTATGCAACACAGATTACGTCACTGCACTAAATGAATATTCTCGCCAGACACTTTTGGTCATTTCACGCCTGGTTGTTCTTTACAAGCATTCCACCTTCATGTGGATTAGTCCAATGTGTGTCACAGTATCATTCAATATCATACTGCAAGGAATGGAAACGTTATTAGTTCACTTGACCATAGCAAATTGCTTTCAAGACTTGTCTGACCTAGTGCAACCGTGTCCACACTAGGCTGAATTTGAATGGGGGCTTGCGGAGAGAAGGGGATGAGGTATGGCAACCATCTAGGCCCATTCAAAATCCCTAAGTCTCCTGCTTGGGACCTCTGGCATCCTCAGACCCAGAGTGGATGAAGGAGGGTGTCATGGTTTTCTTTCAGCAACTTTTTCCCATCCCCTTCTTCTCTTCAGTCTGAGGGATTGGTGCTTGACTTGGGCTCGACGAACTCCTGAGCCCCGCTAAGCTGACACAGTCATATTGTAAGCCGACAGAAGCTCGGCCCAAGTCCTGTTGAGCATAAATATCTCCCCTGGGCCATGGAGGATTTTTTCCCACTTTGGCTGACTGGTAGACATTTTATTTCTGAAATGGGAGAGCTGGGTTTGAAATGGGCCTGTTGCAAATCCACAAAGTTTTTAGCTTTTGTATAACTGACTGCTGACATTATTCCCTAAATGTAGAAATTGTTTCAGTAATCTATGAACTATTGTAAAATGCCGGAAATACATGGGAATCATTGAGCAAATCAAATAATTAATCATTAACACCTGAACAGTTTGAGGGTTCTACAGGACACTGATATGTTTGTCCAATGGATTTTTATCCTCATTTTATCCTGATTGTCCTGTTTGCAGCCTTTGCCTGTCTGTCTAATTGTCTGTCTCTGTCTGTGTATCGTCTAGGATAAGAGGGAGGGATGAAAGAGAGGAGGGCTAAATGAGGAATTATTTTCCTTCTCCTCCCATCATGCCCTATTTTCTCTCCCCAAGCTCATCAGTCCTTTTCCTAAATTCCCTCCTTCCCATTCTCTCTTCCCTCACTCTCTTTAATTCCCTCCCATCCAGCTGTTTTGTCTTTAACATCCCTTTATTCTTCACTCTTCATACCCCTTAACTCCATTTTTCCCTCTCTCCCATCCTTTTATGTCTGTGCTTCTTTCCCTCCCTCTATACACGCCATGCTTGCTTTTCATGCTACTGTATTCTCTCTGTCCTTGTAGCGGCTTTGCAGTTGTGTCACAAATTCCTATCACCCACGGCTAGCTCCAAAACACTGAGCTGTAGCTTGAGAAGAGTCAGCTCAGTTAACCTGAACAAACTATTGATTTTTGGCTTTGTTAGCTAGCCAACTAGCCTCCAGGCTAATTTAGCAAAGCAACCAATGTTAATGTTAATATGAGACTACTGGCCACTACTTATGGTAGCTTCTACTGGATACGTTAACTAGTCAGATGTGTTTACAACAAGACAGTGATAGTTAGCAGACCAAGTACTGTGGTTAGCTAGCTAACAAGCTGACATTATCTAAACACAGAAGTATTTCAGAGGCATCAGTGATGAAACAATCAATTCCCAGTTAAAACCACACAGCAATTAACACGTCATCACATCTTCCATTGCTCTGCCCTTTCCTCATTCATCCCTCCCTCCATCCTCTCCTCCCATCTCATCTTGTGCCTATGTTTTTGTACTGGCACAACAGCAGATTCTTGAATGTCTTTTTGAATGTAGCATTGCACAGCGCGTAGCATGCTGGATTGATGGTGGAGTTGACGTAACACAGCCAATAGCCGATAGCCCAGACAGTGTCTGGGACACAGGACTGGCAGAAGGTCGAGATCAACACCATGACGTTATAGGGCGTCCATGTGATGATGAATGCCAGCAGGATGGCAAAGATGGTTTTGGTCACCTAAAGGGAGAGGAAAGAGCAGAAGATAGAGGAAACGTGAGATGAGGAAACAGTATACAGAAAAAGTAGAACAATGTCACCATATGCTGACTTTAAGTTTGTGGTTCTGTGAGGGAAAGAACTGTGCTGAGTGCTGAGACTAAGACATCAGACCCAATAAACTACTCAAAATAGTGGGCTAGCTCATCCAAACCACAAGACACTAATGCATTTTAACATAAGCGCCAACATGAGCTGGTTCACATGGATATGAAAGCCGCAGGGCTGTAGCACTTCAGTACAGTCTCAGTCTTGAGACCAGCCTCGACCACTTTTCTGGCATCTTGGATTTGGTCTCAGTCGCGTGACTCAGACTTGTCCCGGTCTCTATTGGATGTTTACTTGACATGACTACGCCTATGTAGAGGGTCCTCAAACGTCTATGCATAATTCCTATGCATTAATTAGTAAGAAGCTCCATCATTATTTTGGAAAGACGTGTACAGAGTGTGTTGCCTATTGTGGTATTGGTCATCAACAGGACTTGATTTGATCTGGTCTTGGCCTTGACTTGAACCCTTGAACCCCCCCTTTGGAACTGGTCTTGATTCAAATTTGATTGGACCTGATCTCAGAATTTACTTGACTAAGGTGTGTTGACTATAGCCCTGGTAAGTGGCATGAGTAGATTTACAGTTTATGAAGTAGAATTTTTATTCTGGTGTGAGAATGATGACTTAATGCTCTGGTGAAGGCTTTTCTTGCCGAAACACGTTAGTGTTTCCTTGTGATGTACTGTATAATGTGAATATTGTATCCAGTCAGTTTTCCCCAATTTGGGATGTGCCACTCTTTATGCGTAGTTGTATTTCATAGAGTGTTGTATGGCACCATTGTGACAACAGCAGCGAGATGGCAGATGGTTTTTGGTGTCATGAGAAGAGAGAGGGAACGAAAGAAGAAGACACAAAGAGAAGAAAATGAGAAAAAGAAGAGAAGACCAGGGGAATATTCTTTCATTCTGTGACAGCATCCATCTGTTAAAAATTTTGCCTTTTCCCAGTAATGAGACCGCCAACCTGAATGTTGACAGTGACGGCAGATTTTCAGGGCATCTAACGTAGGAGGGCGATTGCCCCTGAAGTGCCGTGGAAATAAATTTAAATAATTCTGTGATATCGTTTAACGTAGCAGCAACAGAGGCAACCTTCAGCTGATACATATTCACTAGGAAACAACCATTCATTAAGCCAGTGACTGTGCAACACCTTAATAATAATAGTAGAAATCTGTTTAATTTGCACAGTAGCACCTCTCTTAGGATTCTAGCTGAAAGCACATATACATCACTATCATATGTGATAGTTGTGCAGAGAATAGCTTGCCTTCAATAGAACACCACAGTGGGATTTATTACTGGCGTGAAAGGAAACATCGGACATCTTTCATATCCCATCCCATCCCAAAAACAATCAAGACCTTGAAAGTGCTTGGAGCAATAAAGAGGTCCTTAAAAGTGCTTGGATTTAGCCTACCGGAATCTCCGAGTTTGAGCCTTGTGCACTCTGTCATCTCAAAATTCACCTATGATACCATTTTTATACATCTGGAGTGCTGGGCCAAGCTTGATACACTTTCTTCCTATCTACAGTATCACTCTCCATGTAGGCTACAAGCATACAGGCTACAAGCTGATCGCTGCGCTGTAGTACTGTGCTGGCTTAGACTAGTATATGTGAACATCTCTGTGAATTATTGGCCCTTAATTTTGAAATAATTTGTCCTTGAAAAGTCCTTGAAAAGTCCTTGAAATGTATCATTACAAAAGAGTGGCAACCCTGTAGGGCATTCACTCTTGGCTGGAAGATAAATTCCTGGCTGGGATTTATTCATTTTGTAGAATCCGGAATTTGTGACAGCTCAAGATTATGTGCAAAGCATTTCACAGCGGATTGCTTCACCAACTACACTGAGCAATGAGCATGCACTGCCTTTGTCTTTCTAGGTTTGTTCCAGTCTGATGGTTTCTGACTCTGGTCCTCAGGACCTAGAGGACTGCTGGTTTTCTATCCTTCCAGGTAGTTGATTGCATTCACATGTCATCCCAGGTCTAAATCAGTCCCTATTAGACGGCTAGAATGAAAACCCGCTGTACTCTGGGTCCCGAGGACCGGAGTTTGAGACCATGGTTATACACCAATCAGCCATAACATTAAAACCACCTGCCTAATATTGTGTAGGTCCCCCTCGTGCCACCAAAACAGCTCTGATCCGTCGAGGCATGGACTCTGTGGTATCTGGCAAGAAATTAGCAGCAGATCCTTTAAGTCCTGTAAGTTGCGAGGTGGGGCCTCCATGGATTGGACTTGTTTTTCCAGAACCTGCCACAGATCGGATTGAGATCTGGGGAATTTGGAGGCCAAGTCAACACCTTTGTCATGTTCCTCAAACCATTCCTGAACAATTTCTGTAGTGTGGCAGGGCACATTATCCTGCTGAAAGAGGCCACTGCCATCAGGGAATACCGTTGACATGAAGGGTCTGCAACAATGTTTAGATATACGTATAATATAAGATAAGATAATATAAGATAATATAAGATATATAAGATAAGATAAGATAAGATATAAGATAACAATCTTTGATACGTGTCAAAGTAACATCCACATGAATGCCAGGACCCAAGGTTTCCCAGCAGAACATTGTCCAGAGCATCACACTTCCCATAGTGCATACTGGTGCCCCAGGTAAAAGATGCACACTCACCCGGCCGTCCACATGATGTAAAAGAAAACGTGATTCATCAGACCAGGCCACCTTCTTCCATTGCTCCATGGTCCAGTTCTGACGCTCACGTCCTGGCGCTGAGGCTTTCGGCGGTGGACAGGGGTCAACATGGGCACTTTGACCGGTCTGCAGCTACGCAGCCGCATACACAGCAAGCTGCGAAGCACTGTGTGTTGTGACACCTTTCTATCATAGCCAACATTAACTTTTTCAGCAATTTGTGCTACAGTGGGGCTAGCCTTCGCTCCCCATGCACATCAGTGAGCCTTGGGCGCCCATGACCCTGTTGCCGGTTCACCAGTTGTCCTTCCTTGAACCACTTTTGATAGATACTAACCACTGAATACTGGGAACACCCCACAAGACCTGCCGTTTTGGAGATGCTCTGACCCAGTCGTCTAGCCATCATAATTTGGCCCTTGTCAAAGTCACTCAGATCCTTACGCTTGCCCATTTTTCCTGCTTCCAACACATCAACTTCAAGAACTGACTGTTCACTTGCTTCCCAATATATCCCACCCCTTGACAGGTGCCATTGTAACAAGATAATCGATGTTATTCACTTCACCTGTCGGGTCTAAATTTGTGGCCGATCGGTGTTGCTTATACAAAAAGACACTGTATCTCTCTTTATCATTTATCCCAACCAGAGAACAAAACACTTTCTGTTATGGTAAGGACAAGCTAATGTTTAAGTGTCTCATTTCAACACTGTTCTTCTATCCTTTCTTATTCTATGTCTTTTACAATTGGTTTTATACATCTCCCTTTCTATTTCTCTTTCTGTTTATGCTATTGCGATCCATTGCTCACGCCCTCCAAAAAGATTATAAAATCCAAAAACATAATAAAATCTCCACTGTCATAAGTGTCCTCCCTCCTGTCCTGCGTGTGTCACATATAATCCTCCAGCGGGGGTTTAGGTGATACAAGGTTAAGTTGCTGACAGTGTGGAGCAGGTGTTGTCACAAGTGACAGCATGCAGTTACATTGTACTATAGCCACACTCTCACTTTGTCCATGTCATTGCTCCTTCATGATATGTGTCCTAGGCTTTCATGGTGTATGTATGCACAGACCGATAGTGTTTTTGATGTGGGCGGCATCAGAGAGGTGGAGGTAGAGCAAGTAGTTCAGTCCCTTGGAGCCGCTTAGTTAAAATTGGAATAATGAAGTCATTTCCTGAAAGTGACATTGGAGAGGGGCGTGACCTGGTAAGAGAAGGAGATGTTGGACAGATGGGGACTTTCAATGTGCGACCTACATAGATGTATGCCGACCAATGTATGTCATGTGTGACAATCTTTACTATATCATTTCATTGAGCTAGATAACAATATTTAGGTAAGATTAAAAATAAAATATGTACCTTATAAAGAGCCATATAAAAGCATACCTGATAACTGTTGTGTAGTCTTTATAGATCTGTGCAGAACATTTAGTGGAAACATATATTGTCCTCTCTTTGTGGCACAATATCAGGAAAGTGTATTTAATTCATTCCAGCATCACTTGACTAAAATGCCCTGTCACACAGTAATTATGTGCGTGGAAGATTGTCTTTAAAAATCTGATTGAAGAAAGAGGGTAAACAAGGCTCTTTCAAACAGAGAGTGTCCAACAAACATATTTATTCATTATATATTTATTACACAAAACATTTCTAAACAAAAAGACACTCAATTAAAAAAAAGATGAACTTGAGAAGTGCAAGGAGAGCTATTTATCCTCGGATGAATAGAGTGTCTAACTTAATACTGTTCATGGTGGACTGGACTGTGGTATTACTTGACTTCATGGAGCTCTGGGTCTGGAAATTGACTACAGTCTCCAGTTATTTAGGGGGCCTATGGCAATTTCACCGCAGGTTATGGAAGAGAGGAGTTCGGCAAATGGATAAACAACTGTGAAATTTCCTTTCAGCTCCTTGTTCAATGTAACAGTCTCCAGACTACCTTTCCACCATCTCCCCCCTCTTGCTAGATTCTTACTGCTCCCTCGCGGGTGAAAATCGCTCTCGAAGGATTCGTCTTATCCTCAGACTTAGTTCTTCTTGACCTGACTCCTTTAGTGCATGTTTACTTCTGACACAGGGGCTAATGTAGACTGAAGATATAGACTCCAAAATGTGATTGTATCAAACTTTACTGGCACGCTAAACAAATGGTGGTGTGAACCTACATATAAATCAAGCACTGGACACATTACCTTGCCATAAAATCGTGTGTAAATGTTACTGTAAATAATGAATGCACACTGTGACACATAAATAGGAAATGGATGGGGAGGGGTCAATTTGAAAACATTTCAGTTTAATCTCAAACAAAGTATAAACACTACAATAGGCTCTCCGTGTATCTGAAATTGTACCTTAAACACCTATAAAACCTAAATCATCATGTTATCTTTGACCTCTTTAAACATAGACAAGATGAGGAAAACATAGTTTAGAGCCTCCTGCTGTTGAAGATTGTATTTTTACAGTTTTTAAAAAGTACAGCTACTCTGTCATTATAAAGTCACCGAAACCAGTAATTTAGTTAGCCACTGAAAATAAACTTTTTTTGGTGAAACATTTCAGAGTGGCTAGCAGTAATGTTGCAGAGTATTGCAGAGTTGCAGTGTTGCAGGCATATACTTTCCCTGTTCAGAAAGACAGCAGTGGATGTCCTGCATGCATCTCTTTCTCTCTCTCTCTCTCTCTCTCTCTCTCTCTCTCATCCCTCCTGTCTTTCCACTCTCTGTGCTCACTGTCTACACTTCTTTCAACCTCATCTTCACAGACCTTGTTGATTGGCTTCCGTCAGTTGGGAATGTTAAAAGAGACTAATTTATCACTCGAATCAGGCTGCAAGAATGACTCATCGTGTGTTGTAGTTTTACACACAGTCACTTGGTGGCAGTATACATCCATGTCTCTATGTACAGTACATCAAGCACAAGCCACCTATGGCCCAGCACTCCATGCTTCCCACTGCCAATGTGAATTTTAGGTAGTATCCCATAATTAATCAAGATGAAATATTTTTGAGCCATGCATAACCACATGTATAATTCAGATGAACAGGTTTTAATTTGCCTTTTGAAAGTGGTACTTGCTGCTAGACGTCCAGTTACCCAAGAAGTGGCGCTAATGCAAAATGATGTTAATGTAACATGCTGTTAATTAGATATCATAAATAGTATACAAGAAAGAGTTTAGCCACATGGTGACAAAGAATTTGCGTTATTTACCCGTTACCCGTTACCCGTTATGACTTGTTGTCATGTTTTCGCGATTTCAGCTGCAGCCGAACATCTAAGATATGACATTCATTCATTTCGGTTGCATTGATTGAACACTAGAGAGTGCAAGGCAGGCAAGGTTTAGCTTGGGTCATCACACATCCAGTGAGCCCAGCTGAACTCACTACTTTCACAGCCCTCACAGTCACAGCCTTGCAACTCGTTATCTACAGTGGGGTCCAAAAGTCTGAGGCCACTGCCAGAACTCTTTTGTTTCATCATTTATCAAAAACTACTACAGATTTTTAGTCAAATGATATTTCTCAAGTAAGATTACATTACATTACATTTTTCACTAATATAAGTCAAAAAAGTGTTAGTATTTACTGAAAGTCAAAATTTCTCAATATTTTGTCTGTCCACCACTTGCCTTAATCACAGCTTGCACTCTGTCTGGCATCGATTCTACAAGTTTTTGCAGAATTTTAGGATCCACATTATTCCAGCTCTCTTTTAGAGCATCCCAGACAGTGTTCAGTGGGGTTGAGGTCTGGTGACTGTGGAGGGAAAGCCATGCAGGTCAGCACTCCTTGCGCTTCCTTGGACTTCATATAGGCCTGGCATAGCTTCGATGCATGTTTAGGGTCATTGTCCTGCTGGAAAATGAATCCTCTTCCACACAACTTTAAGTCAGAAGGGATGGCGTGCCTCTGCAGAATAGAGGGCTACTTCCCTTTGGTCAATGTGTAGTCACCAACTCTGTAATAGGTGAAACAACCTATCATGCGGCCGGCTCCCCACATAAACTCTGTGATTGCCACCGTAAAGTTCAAATTTGGATTAATCTGTGAACAAGATTTTCTTCCAGTCATCAACGGTGAAATGTTGGTATTGATTGGCCCCATGCTAAACGTTTAGACTTAGTTTGTTTAGTTAGTTTAGTTAGTTTCGTGAGAAGCAGTTTGGAAACTGCAACTCTCTCTTTGTCTATAACACATAGAGGACCATATTAATGTAGTCAATATCTGGTATTAATCTGTATCTGTTTTGTATAATGCCTGTGAAAATACTGCCACTTCACCTGTTTAATTTCATCTGTAATTTCATCTAACTAGCTTCTATTAATTAATAAAATATGACAAACTGAGTCAAAAGTAAAATGAACAAATAAATGAACAATACCAGGATTAAATAGAATCATGGCTCCTGGAGTCTTCGATACTTCTCGATACTTCTAAAACACCACTGCCGTAAAAATGTTTGCTGCTACTGGAAATCATGAGGTAATGGACAATAACTCACTTTTTGTCAAAAACAAAACATATGATCATGCTGTATTTATAGAAGAATCGGCAATTGGCTGTTTCAACCATTCACAACCTTTTTCCTCCATAGGGCCCCATTCTGTCTGGTCTCTGGTGAGAAGAAATACCATATTTTAACACTAGGGGTGCAAAGGTGCGTTTTTCGAGTCGCATGTCTGTGAGAAGTAGGCGAAAAGATGGACTCAGGAGAAACTGAAGTTGAGGACAAGCTTTAAGTCTGCTGTGTGGGGGTGTTTTGGGTTTCCAATTAAGGAAGAAAAGAGCAACAAGACAACTGACAAGACAGACTGTTTGCAAGTATTGTAAGAGAGCACAACAATATCACAGTGAAAAACCCCAGTTGCCGGTATATGGTTTAATATTGCCTTTGATATGTTTTCAGAGGTCTTGAAAACATAGCTGTTTTTCTTTGCACTACTTTGGTAGTGAGAAATTTCCCTGGTCCCACAGATGTATATTTTACTGGAGTTTTGTCTGGAGTCTGTTTTTTTTTTTTTTTTTTCACTGTTTAAGCTTATTTGGGGTTTAGTTTTAAAGGTCTTTAAAAGTTTTCAAGTTTACTTACAGAAATATGTAGTCACCCTGTTTATGGTTTGCACTTTTGTTTTTGTTTTTCCAAAGAAATAAAAAAAGTTTTTTTCCAGTCATAATTGTCTTCATTCAGATTTTGCTCAAAATATCACAACAATATCAAACCGCGAACCCGGTATTGTGTATTGAGCTGAGTGTATCCTTACATGCCTACTCGTTTATGTTTTGAGTGGAATGTAGCTGAGGTTTTTGTACTTTCGCATAAATGCTGCCACAGACCAGAACCCCCCCCAATATGGTTCTGTATTGTCAGTCATGGTTGTCCCCGCTATTTGCCACATTACTCACTGGCTGAGCAGCATCCAACTCAAAATGCCTCTCTGTGTGAGGGAGTGGCTGAATAATTCAAACTCTTTTTAAACACATCCTTACATTTATAATGCAGAGAAATTTGACTCATACGACACTGACGCACTGTAAATCTTTTAGTGTTTCCACATGTGTAGGCTTTTATGGTGAATCAATGCCACACAGTTAAAAGATACAAATAATGCACACACACACACACACACACACACACACACCCCACACACACACACACTAGAAATATTAAATGTACTTTGCACTGCATGCACACAAATCAATGTGCACACGTCTCTGTGTACAATTCCCTACAAACCTGTGCAAACACATAGGGCTTATGGTTTTCATCACGGTTTGACATCACCTGTTACAAGCTGGCAACAGTCGATGAGGAGATCACAAAAAGATATTGTTCATCAGTCATACAAAGCAATGTGGAAATTCTAATTATTTTAAAGATATGCCTCACTTGTGATTATTATAGTGGTAGGTATGCAACTTAATCCTCTAAACCACCAAAATACACAGAGAGATTCTGAGATATCATACAATAATGAACTCTTGTTCGATGAGCTCTCCACAACGTATTTTAGAAAGGGCTCTCCATAAGATATCGTAGACTTGAAATGTGTTCATACAGTGGTAGCGACCCATAGGGAGGAGGAGAGCCTACACAATGGCTCCACCCTGCTGGTGCTGATAGTAAATCCCCAACGGAAACTCATCCACATTGTCCACAGCAACTCTAGTTTTGTTCAGTGTACCGGTGCGGATCGTTTCTGGTTCATTCATTCATTGTCTATACCCGCATATTCCTAGTCAGGGTCACGGGGGGCTGGAGTGGAAATGCACTCACACTCTCATTCACACCTATAGAGTCTCCAATTCACCTGACTTGAATATCTTTGGACTACTCACAGAAAGGACCGGAGTCGAGATTCAAACCCAAGCCACAGCGCTAACCACTCAGCCACCATGGTGCTCCGGGTGTAAACATACAAAGTATAATTGTTAAACTATGACATTGTACAAAAAAATGAAGGGTACAAGCGGGTGTACCTATTTGGTGTCACCGTCCAGAAAGCTCCATAACCTGTGGAGCAATGCGGTGACGTGTAGACCAGTCAAATCATTTAAAAGCTGCATCACACGAGATAGCTGTTCCCAACGTAGCTGCACATTAGTTCAATGCTCTGAATACTCTGTCCTTAAACAACACATTAGGTTGCTTAAAGTAATAAAGTGATGTGATGACGCCCTAACATGCAACAAAATATGTAGTTTGTTAGACATTGCCAATCGATAAAATACGATATTGTCCAATAGCTTACATTTTCTTCAAAAGATAACTTACACGACGGCATTGTGATTGATGGTAAGACAAAATTACTGCCCTTAGCTGTAATGAGTGTGGAAAAAAATGTTTATTGTGGGTTTGAATGGGGAATTTAAACCTGCAATAGAGTCCTGAAGTCTACTGTCGCTCTCTTTTCCCCCACCCCACTGCACTCTGGGTAGCAGAGAATTGGCTTAACAAATCTTCTCTGTCCAAACCTTTTTTCTAATTAGTGCCAAAGTAGCATGGAGATATACATTCACTAGTCAAAAATAAATTACTGAGCATACTGAATGGTAAATACATTATTCATGTACTGAATCACACGCACGCACACACAAACACAAAATGTGTCTGTGTGTGTGTGTGTGTGTGTGTGTGTGTGTGTGTGTGTGTGCGTTGGGAGGCTCTTGATGGCTTGCATCTCTCTTTGGAAATGTCAGTGTTACTGAAAGAATTTGTCACTGACATACAGTCGCCTTTCAGACTCATTCACTTTTTCCACACTTTGTTGTGTTATACTTCATTTAAAATGGATTTAAAATGTTTTGCCATCAATCTACAGACAATACCCCATAATGACGAAGCAAAAACTCTAGACATTTTTGCAAGTTTATTAAAACTAAAAAAACGCAATATCTCATTTGAGTCTTCTTGGTTTGCCTCTACCAGCTTTGTACACCTACACAAGTTCTGTTAGACTGGATGGGGAACGGCAGTGGACTGCCATCTTCAGGTCTCTCCACAGATTTTCAATGGGGTCCAAGTCCGGGCTTTGGCTGGGCGTCCCAAGGACATTCAGAGACTTGTCACAAAGCCACTCCAGCGTTGTCTTGGTTTTGTGCTTCAGGGCGTTGCCGTGCTGAAAGGTGAATCTTCGCCCCAGTTTGAGTTTGTGTGCTCTCTGGAGCAGGTTTTCTTCAAGGACCTCTCTGTATTTGGCTCCATTCATTGTTCCCTCAATCCCTCAATCCTGACCAGTCTCTCAGTCCCTACCACTGAGAAGCATCCCCATAACATGCTTCTGCCATCACCATGCTTCACCCTAGTGATGGTATTAGCCAGATGATGAACGGTACCTGGTTTTCGCCAACACTTGGTATTCAGGCCAAAAAGCTACATTTTTGGCTCATCAGACGAGAGTGTCTTTTTCCTCATGTTCTCAGAGTCCTTTAAGTGCCGTTTGGCAAACTCCAGGCGGGCTGTCATATGCCATTTACTCAGGAGTGGCTTCCGTCTTGCCACTCTACCATAAAGACATGATTGATGAAGTACTGCAGAGATGGATGTCCGTCTGGCAGGTTCTCCCATCAATGCACAGGAACTCTAAAGCTCTGTTAGAGTGGCCATGGGGTCATCATGGGGCATTATGTGTAGATTGATGGCAAAAAAAATATTTTAATCCATTTTAAATGAAGTCTATAAAAGTGAAAGGGTCTGAATCTGTAACTTCTCCATTCTAAAACATTCTGAAGCTGCTTACTGCACATAGCCCACACGATGAAGCCTTTAGTTTATACATTAGCAAAATGAATAAAATAAGAGGGGAAAGAGGATGGGATGGAGTGGGAAGGCATGCTGGGAGTGCAGGTTTACAAGTGCACCAACATGTGCATGTTATCTAAGAAGAAACAGAAAACCAGAGATGGGGTGGGAGGGGCTGTGGGGATAAGCTGTCTATATTGCATACTCTC
>CABFOQ010054245.1:56136-72484 GCA_900660455.1 Gephyroberyx darwinii
AAATCTAGGTTAGCTCATTTTGAGTGCCTGGCATTAATTTAATCTCAACACAAACAATAAAGAGACTTCCATAGGAGCACAACAGAGTGCTGCTCTACCCCCTCAAAACTAGAAAACAGGACTTTTGATTGGGCTAGGCTTATTTAGACTTATTTAGACTTCCTTTAAGTGTTCTTACCAATGAGCATTTTAACTCAGTTTGGGAGAAAATCAATGTAAGGAGTAGTGGTATTACTGTATGGGACAGCAGCGCTATCATATACACATGACTATATTAGCCATTTCCGACAATATAATATGTGTGCAGCTCATAAATTAATTAAAGACTGACACCTCTGAGTCTACAGAAATGGTGGCATTTACAGTATGATCAGAACAAATGGACTGAAACACTGTATAATGACTCCAGATATATAGAGAGTAAGATTAATGGAAGAGGTTAGAGAAGTGAGGTGACTAATTTTCACACACAGAGGAATTTCTCTTAATTAAAATAGGTGTTCATAAAAAGGGCAAGATAATTGGCTTGGTGTTTAGAGAAAGAGTGTGGTTTAATGGCTTATTGGCCAAGTGGAGCAGGGAGCACTTGCCACTCTGATTTATCATGAAAGCTGTTTCCACATTGACACATGATATATTACGTATCTATTAGTATACCTTCCTATTATGGAACACCAAGGAATACA
This sequence comes from Gephyroberyx darwinii, assembly GCA_900660455.1. NCBI lineage: Eukaryota > Metazoa > Chordata > Actinopteri > Trachichthyiformes > Trachichthyidae > Gephyroberyx > Gephyroberyx darwinii. The sequence continues at coordinate 56,823 of CABFOQ010054245.1, forward strand.
ATTTGTATGATGTCAGGCGTGGTGAGGTCTTGAACACAGCACCCATTACCACCCAACCCCCCAAGTTTATACTATTCAACATAGTAGCCCCATTTATTGAAGGTTACTTTGATGGCATTTCTGCTTTAGTGGACAGAGAGCAGTGGAGAGAGACAAGAGGACGGCATGCAACAAAGGTCCCAGTCTGGATTTGAGCGGAAGCCGTAGTGGCTACATGATATGTGTCTCAGCCCACCGTGTCACCAGGACGCCATGTCACTTTGTTGCTCACATATTTTGCATAATATCTACCTGTGAGTTGCATTGGTCTATAATTATCATTTTTTTCACCTAAGTGTCTTTGAACAGCATACTTCCCTAGCATACACAATGTGAATTCCCCCCCGCTCCTCGCCTCTCCTGAGTGTGTAGATAGTGTGGATTTATGAGGATGGCTTGTGCGGGTGTCGCTTCACAGACTCCTTCTACCTCCCGACAGATCTCTATCACAGACCACTGCAGTGAGAAATGTCACCTGCTATTAATGGCATGCGGCTCATTTCCACATCTTCATAAACAGCTAAATGACATAGACTCAAATGTTATAGAGCTAATGCTAAACGCAAAGCATTTTGCAGGGCCATTATTGTGCAGTATGCGACAGGGACTTATATAAGTTGTATTATCCTTGAATATTATTATTGCAAGGCCTTGAGATAAGGGGCAATACATAGCGTCATATGAAAATAAGAAAACCACAAATAAAGGTTGACTGTAATGGATACCCAAACTAAGATGGCTACCTCCACATATATGCACCCAAATGGTTTTCCTTATCCATTTTCCATTTTCTCATTCACACCTTATTTACCATCCCACCGATCTCATTTGCATTGTAATGATTAGACTGTATGCATGCAAAGCAGCTTCTTTAAAATGGTTTAATAGTCCTAAATATATTCATGAGATTCCTGGGAGAGTCATGCAGACCTGTCAGAGCAGGAAACCACTGCCAGCAGAAATAAAAATGACTGGAAAATCCTCTATTCTTCATTCAGTGAGTACAACTGAGGAACGGGACTTTCAGTCAACGTCCTAATAACGGCAGATCTGGAGTTCATATTGACACTCTTTTATGCCGTTTTAATATGCAGAGCCTCAGATTTGATGGATATGGACAAAGGCAACATCCATCCTACGTATTGTACGTGTGGATTTATCCATAAGTACCTACATCTAAAATCAGAAAAACTAAGACACATATCAGAGGAGTCAGAGAAAACTTCTCTCAGTTTACGTTGTGTGAAAGGTAAAAACTTGTGACTTGAGTGATGATTAAACAGTCTTTTAGAGTCCAGGTGGTTAATACAGTATATAATATGTCCTATTCACTGTTGGGTTGGTAAATAATCCTGGAATCTAAAAACCAAAATCTTCCATTAAGATGTTTCTTGTCTTCTGTTTCAATAGTTATTGATGTGTTTGACGAGTTTTTGTTTCAAGATACGTTACTTTGCTGATATAAAAGTAAACCTACTGTTAAAAAATTGAGCAAAGAACTGGAAGGTTCTAAAAATATTGACTCAAGAGATTTGCAGTGAAACCCTTAATTGGTAACACATCCTGGAGCAGCCGTTTGACATTCTCCAAGTGAGTCTTTATCAGCCTGATCTTCAGTACCTTTGAACGGGGGGAAAGGGCCAGGGATGGAAGCTGTTTATGGTGAAATAAAGCTTTGATAATGTCATTGTCTTCCATTATGAAGGCTGTAAAGCTTTCAGAGCTGAGGGAGTAACGGAGGGTGGAAACCAGATGCCAAGGTCAGACATTGGAAGGCACTGACAGGCTTGTGGAGCCTTAACTCACACCTACATGATGTCTTTCACATTAATTAAAAGTCAGACACCGCCACTGCTTCCCACTCTTTATCACTGTTAAATAAACTTCTACTTTACCTGGCCTAATTTGGTTCGCCTTGATTTGACACGTTCTCCTTCATGTTCTGGGGATGGGGATGAGGGTGGGATGAGTATTTGTGTGGAGAGGGATCGTAGAGGGAGGGCAGACTATCGGGGCAGATGGGACAAGAGGGAATTGAAGCTATTTCGATTGTATTCATGTATGTCTGAAACCTCTTTTGTAAAAACTAGCTAAAAATAACTAACTAAACAACCTGTACAACCTGTACACAACTAAACTAACTAAAAATAAACCTTGTTCAAAAATACTTTTAACATGTTTATATAAAAAAAACTTGCATGAGATATCAAATGACTAACTACTATTCTTGTACTTTGTACTGTAGATGTTTGCATTTCGCCTGTCCTGTAAATTCCAAAGTCCTTCCAAAGTCAGACTCACTAAACAATCGACGGCCACAAGTTTAGCATTGTGTTGAACTTGAAATTAAGTATTTCAGCATAGCGAGCAGCTTCAAAAACAGGACAGAAGAGGGAAGAAGGAAAGGGAAAGGGGCGAAGGAAGAAAAAAAATTATGGTATTTAATTCACAGTTCTTAATTGGATTTCACTTTGATGTTGAATACCAAACACCATGGGACGGAAAAAATGAAGTGCTGCTCTTCTTTTGGGAGATTTATTTTATAGGCGCTTAAATGTTCCATATTTACTTATTAACTAGAGGTTGGACTTGTAATTACTTTGAGAGAACTATTCCTCCCTCTAAGAACGTCTTCGATTTTAGTAGCATTGCTCTGTATTTTCAAACCCTATTCACCTCATTTAAAAGGTACTGTGTGTAGCTACCTAAGCTCTTTTCTAGTGCGGTGGTAAATGACGCTTCAAAGCAGCAGAGAGAGGAAATAATGAAATCTGTCAACAGCAAGACCCTCACTGGAGCTACAGTACAGTGTTGATTTTTTGCAAAAACACTTTATTTGACTCAAATTGCCTTTTATATATTTTGCAAAACTGGTACACCTCCAAGCTGCTCTGGAAAGATGCAGTTATGGTAGCAAGGTTAAAAAAAAACATATTGAGAAGGCGCTGAACGGAACCGAATGCATCAGCATTCAGGCTCCATCAATGTTTTCTTGTTTATAAAACTGTTTTTTGGGTGAGTGACCTTGGACTACTTTGTTGCAGCGAGCATGTAGTTTAGGACTATGCAAACAGGCGGAATAACTCATGATTACCGATAATGGAGAATGCAGGAATAAACAGATGTGGATGAGGACCGCCTACGATGCACCGTACAGATTTTGAGAGACATTTGAATCATTCCAATGCTCTCTAATGTATTTGAGCTGCTTTAGCAACAGGTTCCCTTTGGAAGAGAAGGTTTGGAAAGGGCATAGGGAACATGAAGACATAGAGTGTTGTGCTACACTGTGTGGTTAAGATCTGGACTAATGAAGTACTATAAGGACACAGCAACAACCGCTACCACGCCTGGTGCGCCTGGTACTAAAGTGCCCTGTATGTGTGACAGTGGCATTGTTTTTATACATTTGGTTTGAGCTGATTGTGTTGACTTTGCTTCAAGGGTCAGTAAATTGCCTTGTTCACTTCTCCCTGACCCCCTGGCATTTGGCTGACATATACCAAAATGTCAGGGTTAGCCAGTCTAAGTTAGCCATTCAGAGGCCGTAGATGGCCGAAAACACCAGATAGTGTTAATGACGTTTTCGCCTGTGTAAAGGTCTTAATGTTCTTCTTAAGGTTGTGATAATATTGCATATGGGGAATTCTTCTTCAACTACTTTGGTGTATTTGGAGTGTGTCTTCTCCTGTAGCTCAGTGGTTTGGTTTCATCGCAATTCGGGTAACTACACCAGGGGCCAGTGACATTTCTCTGAAAGGGACTGACTGGCATAAAGCATCTCCATGGTGACAGTTCATGACCTGAAGGACTTCTGATTAACCACCGATGGCTCTAATAGATGTTTCGTTCCTCTTATGACCAACACTTTGTATGTACAGAGCTTGCAGTGAAAATGGTACGTACGGTGGTGCAATGAAAACAGAATCAGTCTCTGTCATTTGTACTTTTAATCAAAGTATTACTGGTATGTAAATGATCTTAGGTTCAGTCTTCTCAAAAATTGCAAACTTGCTGTAAGTATCAAACATGATGAAGACGTGCTGGCACTAAAAAAAAAGGTTTTTGAAGGATTGAATTCCCATTTTCTATTCCCAAGAAAGCTATATCATCTAATCAGGAACGCATTGATTCAGCTTCTCTCTCTGTACTCTCAGTCTGTCTGTTTCTTTCTCCACACGTATTCTCTCCCTCTCTCTTCTTCCCTCTCTATTTTGCTTCCACCATAAGATTTTCTATTTGGATTATGTGGAGTCCAAACAAACAAACAAACAAATCAGAGTCAGAGCCAAAGAGGTAAACTGATCCATGATGTGGACCAATGGGGTCTGTGTATTTACTTGGATAACAGCGGCTGGATTACAGGGCTTAAGGTAAGGTAAGCAGTCTTTGGCCTTCCAAAGAGTCCAAGCAGGTCTTAAATTAATCATGAACATTCGTGTTTGTGTTCAATTCCCAATATTATAAAGCTTACACTTTCAGTTGTCTATTTGCTCCCACAGTTCATTGATACAGGAATTCGTTTTTATTATTATTATTTTTACACAGCTGACCATTATACTACTTTGAGATACACTCAATTAACAACAAATAGTGTTTCTCACTGGGAACTGTACACGCATGCAAGTCATTTTGTTGGAACTAATACATGTACAGGTTGTTTGATGCGTGCTTCTGCCAGACATGGAGTCAAGGATGAAAGAACTTGGAAACAGCAGCTATGTGATAAGATATTAATCCACGGACGAATCATGCTGTTATAGGAATGAAACCCCAATTCTCTGAGTGTGTAATATCACAAGGAACTGATTTATGCTTAAAATCATTAAACATGCTGTAAGAGTCTTGAGTTTGAAATTTTTCAATGTTTATCTTGAAGAAAATGTAATATAACTCTGAAGTAAGACTTTGCCATTTTGCAGTCTGAGCTGTGAAGCGATTGAATAAACCTAGGAACGAAGTAAGCCTGACATTTTGGCAAGTAAGCTCCCTGATAGTGTGCTCACAGAGCTAGCTGCCATAGGATTTAAGAACTTTTAAACTAATACCCTGTCATATATCTCCCACTTCCCACCATGTTCTTGTTGAATATCCTTATATAACACTCTAACATAGCATTAACAGTGAATTGTGACATTTCTAAGCATTTTTGTTTCTTCAGAGTTTGTCCTGAATCCCCTCTTGCCTTGTTACTGCAGGGCATCTTGACCTGCTCTTTGTTCTGTCTATTTTAGAAAGACCAGAGAAGTCCTACGTAGGTGGTGGAGGTTTTGAACGTTGCCTAGAAACAATGTCTTTTGCCCAGCACTATGCCTGGCCTTGCGTGCATCCAAAAGGATCGCATTGTGCTTCAGATTTTTTTTTATTGGTACCATACTAAAATTTTACAGAAATCTGGCCAGACTCAGATTGAAAGTTTATTGCTAGATAAAAAATCAGAGCCAAAACAGCCCAAATGCAAGTGTCAAGTAGCACATCAAACCACCTTCTACTCTAAGCTAATATGGATGAAGAAAAGCTCATCAGAGATCCACAAACACACTGTGATATACGTGAGTTACATATGTGTATGTAAGTTAGAAATATTAACCCTAAATTTAACCCTGCAGCATTTAAACTATAGGATAGCAGGTACTGATGTTAGCTAGTACACAGCTCAGATATAATATGACTACTAGCTAGTCTCCAATTAGGTTATAATGAACAGACTGTAGCGCAGGTGATACAGTTCCCATTGCGGTTGTGAAAATAAATGGCTAGTTGTCCCGCTGACGCTTTAAATTTGACACTTGCAGTGTGTTTGGGGCTTTAGAAAGTTTTTGAAATATGTTGAAAGCCGCAGCAAGGCTTTTTAGTTCATTTTTGTTCATTAGAAGAGAAGGAATTTAATCTATTTTGCAATTATCAGCCTTAGGTTAGGATGCCTGTCTGGGATGGAGAGCAGTGAACTAAACCTGATAAATAAATGCTGCTGATAGCGTTATCATTTGAACGGAATGATTAATTTGCCTTTTAAAATATCACATTATCAACAACAAACAAATACTGAGAGGCATATTTTTAGACTTGATGCGTGAAACACCCTATTATCCGAACTCTTCTCATCATACTTGAATCAGTCAGTAACCATGAGTGAAGATAATCCACTATTATTTCCACCTGCTTTTACTATTTTAATGAATTCAGCAGAATAAATAATACCAAACATCATACAGTCCACTCCACTAGACTACTGCAATTAAACTGCTCAACTCTTTAATTATATTTTATTACCTTCTTACACTATATTGTTGAGATGTTTTTTTTGTTGCCCAGTGTAAAATTAGCCCTAGGTCACCAACCTCTAATTACACCACTTCTTTCTCTCTTTCTCCTGTTTTCTTTCCAAGGCTGTGAACAGCCACACTGCCATGATGCTTGATTCATGGGATCATACAGGATGGATGTAATCTTGTGCCTCCTGTTTTATTCCAGTGAAGGACTGCTCTCCCATACTCCTCTCCTCCCACCACTCTACACTGCCTGGAGCCAATCTCCAGAAATACATAGTATTGAAAATGAAATTCTTTAGAGGAGTACCAGCAGAGACAATATGGGCAATTTTGTGCATTTAGAGTTGATGTTCCTCAAATGGAGACGCAAGTAAAAAGAATTGAATGGTTCATGGGTATTTTGTAGCACACGGGCAATGACAAAGCCAGTCATCAACCACATGATGAGAACTGAAATCTTTTGCTCCATTTCATTGGAGCAATTCTTGTGCTATTTGTTACATATATGTCAGCACACAGACCTTAACCCTGGAAACGGGGCTGGATGATTGGACTTAGATGATCAGCCGCTACATTTGTCATTGGATACATTCACTGGATGCTGGATGCCGTTTATGGCTTACTTATGCTGTATGTTTCAAAGAGTACTATTGTTTCTCAATTACATTTTGTTTGCGTAGGAGAGCTTTCAAAGTGATTGAATGGAGTCGTATAACTTCGGTGCTTGTGTGTGATCCACGTGCTGTTGTTGTTGTTGTTTTTTTCTTTTCTTCAAAGGGCCGTGAGAAGCAAACTGCTACCCACACAGTAGGCCTCGCTCTCCTGACAGAGTAGACAACTGATGGATCACTTTACTGAGGATGAATATATTGGTGTGATCATTCATCTTGCCAAATGTGACACATCAGCACAATAGAGCATAACTCAAGGTACATCAGCTTCCATTGACAGAAGCATCGACATTATTCAAGGGCAAAGACGGACAGACACTAGCTCACAGAACTTAAACATCCGCCACTTAAGACACGATCTGGAGAGAGTGTATTCAGATATCTTCCCTCTGAAGAACCGTATTCAGTGGCTTTTTATTAAACCACTTATATTAACTTGTTCATTTGTTTGTTTGTATGTAACGCTTTTTGCAATGCACTGCTTAGGGGAATTGTGATATGTTTAGGCCTTGCAGAGTCCTAAGAGCCCTGCATAAGGAAACACCAGGCAGTGCGGTAGCATCAACAAGCATCAACCAATTGGAGGCTGGAGTGCTAAATGTCTATGCACCAGAAAGTAGCTGAGTGATTTTCTAACACAGTCAACACAGGAATTAAATAACAGCGCTGAACTACCTCTGCGCTGTAGTTTTTAAAGACAACATAGTTTCACTGTTGTTTTCATGGGCTACTTTTTATCATACACGGGCCAAATGAAATGCTGGGACTAGTAAGCAAGTCAGGGCTGGTGGCTAGCCAGGTACAAGCAAGGTAATAGGACAGATTGGTGACAGGCTAGCCAGATTGTCACTACTCACCAGTGGATGAAACAAGCCTACCGTCCAGAAACTGCTGCAGAAAATCATATTTGAAAATCATATTTCTTCCATCCCATCTATTGCTTGAATTTAGTTTTACATTGCAGTCATGAGTATTTGTATGGAATTGTTCTTTATCAAGTTGTAATTACATCCTGTTTCATGAAGTGACATGTAACAGGAGTGGATTTTCTTTTGACTAGCTCAATGGTGTAGTTCATTTGATAATGTGCCTCATCTCAATTGTTTCATTTGTATTAATGGCAATGAATTAGACCCATGGTTCGTTCTTGCAGTTTGGGAGGTGGATATATTATACAACTTATATGCATAGATCCTCTGTTCGGGTGGCTTGATAGTACAATATGTTTGGAAACCTCTCAACCAGCTGATAAAGCATCTCGCTGATTCAACTGAAATTGCTTTTTGTGATTTGACTCTCAAACTTCTCTTTCAAACTCTTGTTCTTATATTACCTGTCAGTTGGCTCTGGAGCTGGAGACCGGACATAGAGAGTGGAGGAGTGACCAAACACACACACACACACACACACACACACACACACACACACCACACACACACACACAAACACACACACACACACACAATGTAGCAGTGTTTAATTCGCTTTCTGTGCTTTTTACCTTAAAACATTTAGGTAATACAAATGTGTAAACTTCTTTTTGTTCTTAATAAATATTACTTACTTTTAAAACGCTTGAGTACCATGTCTTGTGTAAATAACATTTTTCATGTGTATTATTATTTATTTCTATACATGTAGCAAATGTATGTTACAGTCTTAATGAATGCAATGGATGACACGTGATACAAGAGTAACGATTAGGGTTACAACTTGCGTTAAAGCCGAACTAACTTATGCTGTATGTTTCAAAGAAGAATACTCTTGTTTCTCAATGTAACTTTTTCATTAAAAGATATTGTCTTGTTTTCAACCCAAATATTGCAGATGAGCAAAACAAGAGAATATCCACCCTGCATGAGACCTGATACAGCCAATGTCCCTACTATCTAAGATAGTAATACCAATTGTACTACACTTACCAATCTACTCCAATCATACACCCCCTCCACCAGAGCACCTATAAAGCACTTGTTTATATAAGGGGGCTGGGTTTGTGGCAGATAGTGGCACAGGCATTACCTATCAGTCTAATCGATGTGACAATGACCTCATCTTCTTGTGTAGAAAGCTGCTCTCCTACACTTTGTGTAACTTGGAATACTTCTTCTGAATAGGCTGGTAGCTAAATTTGATTCATATCTTACCCTGTATTGCAGAAGTCAGTTCCTTTTTCCTCCAGCCCCCTGCATGTAAACACAATATTGTTGCAATTTCTTCCTTATCATGGATAACTCCTTTGGCAATCAGTGTAATTTAGGTTATATTCAGAGTTCTGTCGTAGCCCTCTCTGTGTGTATGTGTGTTTGTTTGCAGTGGTTTGATAACATTGGACTACTGGGAGTAAATCTGTGGTGGCGCACAGCTCACTCCTTCTGCACACGCCTGCAGAGCTCAGATTAAACTTGAATTATCTGTGTAGAGACTGCCTGCTGCTGTATCCTCCTCAATCTCCGGGGTTCATCTCTGGGTTGTTATTGTTGCTTTACTCTGTAGAGTAGAAACTGCTGCAGTCCAGCATGTCTCTCAGGGCACCTGGTACCTGAGCAACATGTCACTCACCATACAAACTTTGGACTTGAGCTACTATGGTGTCATTGCTTGTTCATTCTATTATCGCCTCCGCCTCATGGCCGTGTCCATATCATATAGTCTGAGCAATGACTGTGAATCCTGAATGAGAGAATGCGATAAGCTACACTATATGGTATGTTAAAGGAAGAGGTGACACTAGCTGTTATGCACTGCATACTCACCAGTTGCAAGAATCAATAAATTAAATATCAGAAATGACCACAAATGGATGTCATCCATTGTTCTATCTGCAAGGCAAGGCAAGGCAAGGCAAATTTAGTTTGTATAGCACTTTCATACACAAGGCAGTTCAAAGTGCTTCACGGGAGGCATTAAAAGACATTTAAAACAAGGACATTTATAAAGACATTAAAAAAAATAAAAATAAATCACAGTGCAAAAGGAAAAAATCTGACGAGGCTAACCTATAATTAGAATACATTCTACTGCATAAAATAGTCTTTTTAGATTCCTCACATATAGGTGTTACTATTCTATCCAAAAACATCAATAAAATGAGTGCCTTTTCTAACTGTGCAGTGCTGGCAGAGTGGTTTACCAGCTTCCATATATCAGCCTCCCTTCTTAGTTTCAAGATTTGTGGTGCTTGGATGTAGATAGTTTTCAGACGTTACCTAGGTTACCCCCGTGACCATCCTTTGGTGGCTTAAAACCCTGTAATGATGTAATGATGTATGTCTTGTTTGTGACACAGTGGTGGATTGATGTGTCACCATATTAGGTGAAATTTAAAAACCCATTGTGGCAACTGACACTTCTAACTGAAAAACATGTCTTAGAGTGAGAAATGAGGTTTTCTATCATGAAGCTTTTACTCAGCACACTGGGGCTATAGATTGTAGCTTCAATGATCATAATTTGACATCCTTGCCCGGTTGATTGACACCTCACTCTATATCAGTTACAACTGACATAAATTTTATACATGAATAACTTATGAAATGACATTAGGGATCAGCTTTCGTGAATGTGTTTCAAATGCTGTTTGAAAGTATACTGCATTTTATCCCATGAACAAAACAAGCCTGCAGGTTTATCCTCCACTGTTTTAATATTCTAAGTGTACCTCCAGAAGAGGGAACACGAGGGAGATGAGATCTGAACATGGTGAAACCTTCTCCACCGCTGATATGAAAGACCTCCATTTAGACAGGCAGCAACCAGCTGCAGGTGCACTGACCTTGCTTGACACTCATCTCCTCTCGCCAATCCCCCGCCATTTCAAACATGCCTACATATGTCTGTGATGAGTGACAGAAGGCAAGAAATCAATAGCGCTTGCACTTCAACATTCATACCTTGAATGTTACAGATGTATTTGGAGCCAGGTGGCCTCTACACAGCGACCAATAAATGCTCAGCAAGCAAGAGCGATGGGAAGAGTAACTGAATTTTTGAACACATGTAGCATGACTTCGCCTGCAGATAGCTGTAGGCCATTAATGGAAATCACCCCCTACTTTCGTATCCCATAAAAGATAAACTCCAAGTAGCATATCTATCATTTTCAACCACAGCGGTGTTGATTGCTAGCATGTTAGATATGTTAGTTTCATTATGTATCCATCCTCTTGTGAATATTTGAGGAGGCAGTGTAGAGATGATCTGCCCTCAGCTGTTGAAGCACACACTGCTAGCTGACTCTCCCAGAAGACCAAGACCATGATACTAAAAACAGCCAAACAATGATTGAGCTGATTACGCCAGACTCTTCATGTGGCGAGAGATTTACTAGAACAGGTTAGATTCAGTTTCTTCATGAGCTGGAGCACATTTAGGAATAGGGGGTTGCTAACAGTTTTAGATAAAATACCCTACACTTTGATGGTGATAAGCCATAACTGAATAACACAGAGACTATCAATGCAGAGGGCCTGTCCTTTGATGATTTCTCTGTGTGAATGCAATTTCCCAAAATACATTCACTATCATCTGATCAAATCCCTTTGTACTTCGGAATGAACTCCTGGTACGCCTGGCGAAAAGTAATGTATGGTAAATTATTCCAAAAAGTGGATGAATGTAAATATGCTTTTCCAAAGATACACCAGATGAAACTCCTTTTAAATCATTTGAAATACCTGCATGTCATCCTCTGTACCTTTTTATGTTTCAATGTAGGCCGATAATGCTGTACAATCAGAGTGGAAAATAGAATTTCAATACACACACTTTTGGGCTCTCACTTTTGGGCAGCATTCAAATACCTATCCCTGAGAGGAGAGAGGTCATTATCTTACCATCTAATGACAGGTGTTTGAGTCTTCAGATTGAGAAACAACTCCACTGAAATCCACTGAAATAGAATGAAACAAAATTACTTAAGATCAGTTTCTCAGTTGCAGACTTCAGAAAATGCATAAACATGGATATCATCTGCACAGTTTGAATCTGTTTTCCCTGTAGAACTGTAGAACTTCAATGATGTTCAACATTTAGACAAATTGGCTTGAGTGAATACGTTTGCAACTGCCTGGTTGATCACGGCATAACAAAACTTTCCATAACAAAACTTTCATCTCCATGTGATGCTCCCACACAGTCTTTTTCACACTGTACTCCTCTTTCTTGTGGTCTGGAACTGGTTTTGCTTTAATCTAGCAATCGACTCTCCTTAGTTGGGCATGCAGTGCAATAAATTAACTCTGTTGCACTGCTATGTCACAAATTGCCTAACTGTTACATGAACACCTAATGAAAGCTGACATAAGGATTGAGTCAGTATCCATGGATGTACCATGTAGCTGTTATAAAGCTCTTGTTCAGGCATTAATAATGTTGTATACTGTTTTGATTATTGGCACCCTTGCACTTTATATGGATAATGTACAATATCTTCTGAAAATTGAAACAACTTTCAGTCCTCACACATTCATCTATGAATTTTCAACAGTCTGTTCTGCTTCCCTGGTCGTCTGTGAAAATGGTGAAGAGAAAAGAGCTGTCTGAGGATGTCAGAAAAACTATTATCCAAACATAAGCATTCACAAGGCTGTAAGGCCTCTCTAGAGACTTTTTTTTATAGGTATTCCTGTTTCCACAATTCGCAATGTTAGTAAGACATTTGCTGCTCATGGAATTCTTAAGAATCTCCCAGGACTTGATGGTAAGAGGTAAAGAGGTCCCATAATGCTTTGGTGCTGCTTTGCTGCCTCAGGTATTGGGCGTCTTGAATGTATTAAGGGCATCATGAAATCAGAAGATTACCAAGGCATTTTGGAGTGAAATGTGCTACCCAGTGTCAGACAACTGGATGTCAATTGAAGGTCATGGGTCCTCCAGCAGGACAATGACCCAAAACACATCCAAAAGCACCCAGGAATGGTTCAAGAGAAAACGTTGGACTGTTCTGGAGTGGCCAGGGATGAGTCCTGATCTCAATCCCATTGAGAACTAATGGCAAGACCTGAAATGTTCATTTGGTCAAAGAAATCCTTCAAACATTGAAGAACTGGAGCGGGTTGCAGTTGAAGAGTGGGAGAAACTGCCAGCAGAAAGGAGCAGGAAGCTTATTGATGGTTAAAAGATAAGTGGTTTTCATTGCCGAAGGCTGTGTAACTAAGTATTATAAAAGAGTGACAATGATTATGGCCATAGCCACTTATCAGTTTTGAAGCCACAAAAGTAAAAAAAAAAAAAAAAAAAAAAAAAGTATTCTTATTGTTTGAACGGTTGAACGTATGAAGACTGAAAGTTGTATAAATTTCCAGTTATTTCAGAAGATATTGTACATAATCTGTATAAAATACAAGGGTGCCAATAATCTTGGCCAGAACTGCAAACCTGAAGTTGAAGTGTTACCAGTTTTAATCTCAGTTGGAATCTTTTGTGGTATTCATTTTAAATGGTTCAACTAATACCTTTCAAACTAAGTTTCTCTGTTAGCATAGGTTATCCATTTTCATCCTCTGCTAATGTCACCAGTGGGATCATGCAGGGCTCTATTGAGACAATGATATGCTCTCCTCTCTGTGTTAATATGCTCCTTGCACTTCATCCGACAGCATATCCACTTCAACCACTACGGCAATGACACCCGGATATATCTGCCACTAAATCCCCAGTGATATGAACACCCTTAAAGAATGTGTTAAAGCTATAACTGAAGTGCTTATTGAAAGCAAAAATAGAAATGACCTTGCTTGACTGTCCAAACTCTAACCATTGAGGTAGTCTTTCAAATGTTAAGTAAATATTAAGCCAATTGCAAAATGTTTCAATGAACAGGTAAAGAGGGATATTTAATCTTGTTTTTCCATCTGAGAAAGCTTTCTGAAATAAAGCTGTTTAATCTTTTGAAGAGGAGAATTCCTCATTTCATTCAGTCTACTGCAACTCTACTACTACTCCAGTTGGTAAGTAAAGATTCTCTGTCACACCTCTAGTTTGTGCAACATGTGGCATGGAGGCATTTAATCAGTGCTAAAATAATAAATAATTTATGATTTTATGACTTCTGCCTAACCAGAGTATGTTGTAACATTAAGTCTAAAACAGGGGTGGAACTGGTGCGCAGACCTTTCTGCAGTTTTAACTCAGTTAATTGTATTTTCAGGTATGTCAGTTGTAGAGCGCAAAAATGGAGGGGAGGATTATTTACTTAAAGTTTTACATATGGTTAATGGTCTTGACAACATCCATTTTTTTTCCTTTTGTATGTTGTGAACAGATTGTTTAAATCTGCTGTACTATGACTTTACCTTGAAAATTTGTTGCCAATACAACTTCTCCTGGATTACAACATCTTCTCACTGTTTTGTTGCTGCAACCCCACTCAGTAGTGATACAAAACATTACTGTTTCATTCATTCATGCTTTGGTCTCTAGCTGCTGCATCAGCACATATTGGTAAAAACCCACTTCCCATCTTCTCTCTTCTTCATTAGCGGACTTAAATGACCTCATCTGTTAATGAGAAGAGGGGAATTGGGTAATGCAGCTATTACCCAAATAGCTGTGTAGTCAAGGTTATAGTGTCTCTGATTCCAGCTTATATTCCAAGTTCTATTTCAGTTATCAAGTGTGTGAATTGGTAGATGTATACATTTACCGGTAAATGTGCACATTTACTAGCTGGGCGGTAAATGTACACATTTCTCAAGGCAAATCTGATAAATGTGTACATTTCCTGGTTATTGTGAGTGGAAATGCCAGACATAGTAGCATGAGGTTCTCTCAAGCCTCTCACTACATTGTGTTGTGGGTACAGCATAACACATGGCCACAATACCTCTTTGGATTGGATTGTAGTAAACTGAGATCTGTGGGGCTGGAAGATTTATTCATGCGACGCTACGACATCAGAAAATTGGCAAAGACAGACCAGCATTTGGTGAGTTTTCATGCATCCCCTCCTGGTTGAGCAGCTGAGGCGTTTTTTCTCCAAACTGGTTTGCATTGGCCAGTAAATTCATGTCTGACGGGTTTTATATGTTCGTCCAATAGTGGATACAGTAGCCTAAACAACAAATTTCTATGTGTAAAAAGATGTGGATACCAAAACATGCCTCTCAATTAAATGATGTATATGATATCTTAAAGAATCTAATGTAACATAACTCCAACTCCAATAATCTATTAATAAAGCTCTATATTGTTAAATTCATCAAAAGACCCTCAGATGTGCAATGAACGTGTTACAGAAATGCGATCAGCAGGATGCTCAAGGACTGAGAGAGAGCCTTGTTACTGTGTCCAGCGTTTTCTACCTGGGAAATGAACACATTTACCAGATTTACCTTATTTTCCCACATTTACCCTAACACATGTACCATATCATTTATGTGTTGAGGAACTATTACATTAAGAACCTATATCATACTCTGTGTCCACATAGGGCATTTATAAAAGGATGGATTTTTACTCACATCACATAGAAAGTGGTGTATCATTGCCGCTCTGTCTGTGTCTCACACACACACACACACACACACACACACACACACACACACACACACACGGTAACATCCATCACACCCTCGAAGATCCACCTAAACTAAATAATGAACTCTTGCCTCTTGTGAGCACTAAGACACTTAACTCTGTGCTGGACCAGTGCAGGTCTTGCTGATAGGACGTTTTCTAA
>CABFOQ010054245.1:81466-92481 GCA_900660455.1 Gephyroberyx darwinii
TCTCCATTTACATGTGTGTGTGTGTGTGTGTGTGTGTGCGCGGATTTGTGTATGTGTGTGTGTGTGTGTGTGTGTGTGTGTGTGTCTGTGTGTGTGTGTGCATTTGTGTGTGTGCGCGCACATGTTCGTGTCCATGTTTGTTTGTGTGGTGTGTATGTGTTATGTGTGCATGTGTGTGTGGGTGGTTATGTGGGTGTGGGTGTTTTTCATACGGGCACATTGCCTAGATCCACACATACTGTAGCTCTGGTTTCCATAGATTTTTACCCTCTTCAATTGCATATGATTCATTTGGAATCCTTTCCTCTCCATAAGCTACCGTCGACTAGTTCTCAGTGACCATGATGCATTCAACCACAAGTTGACTGCAATGGAGATTCACACTGAACAACAAATCCACCTAATAATACCTCTGCATGGGACTAGTCTTCGACTGCAAGTACAGATTAACCATTACAACCAGCAATGCTCCAAGGTATGCAGCACTAGGCACGCTCAGTGTGTAAAGACACATTTTAGCACATCCGTTATAAATCACAGTTGGGGTGTTGGAGGAAGAAGATTTACACCTGTAGGTCATTCAATAAAAACCCATTCAGGTGTCACCGTTTTATGTCCCGTTTCATCGACTGCCCTTCCTGCCGGATGGGGACCTTGTCACTGTGTAGTATAAATTAAACCCATGAAATTAATTACTTTAATTAATTACTTTTATTTGAATGTGTTTTTGAAATGCTCATTGAAGTCTATATGTTTAATTTAACCTTTGTCAAATAAAATAAGGTCAAATAATGGTATTGAAAGAAAAGCCATGATCTGTGAAGGTTTTCTTGTGTTGTGCCTTGAGATAAATAATTGGAACGTCGAAGACACAGACGGCATTTTGGTCCTCCCCCTCCAGTGAGCTCATGATGACTGTGTGTTCTGCAATGACAAGCCTGTCGAGTGTCAACTGGCAGCAGATTTTTCTCAGCGAAGAGGAAACCTCCATCAAGCTTGCAGTGCTCTTGCCATCAGCATTCAGAGAGTATGAGAGAGCAAAAAAAAACATTCCCTTTGAAACAAATGGACTGACCTTTATTCTAGCCCTAATAAAGCACATTTTTGAGATACTTTGCTGCAATCAAAGTTATCATCAGCTGGGCTGGTAGAAAACAAGACTGTGGAATAGTTCATAAGTGTTCCAGGCTAATTTACTTTTGAAGGACACCTGAGTTGGGAAATCAATACACTGTCTCAACTGGGGGAAAAAAACCTTCCAATCTAAGCAATTCCAATAATAGCAACTCTTTTGGGTCATGAACTTCAGTCTTCGGCTCTTAGAGGACAGTCCTTTTGAAATATTCTATTTATAACGCAAGATGTTGGAGTGAATAAAAAAAGTGCTGTAAGGCAAAAACAAAAATAGCATCCAGTGTTCAGACCATTGCAGTTGAACTTAAAGTTGCTCTGACCCATCAAAATAAATTCATTATCCCTTTTGACCCTATACCCACAAAGTTAAACATCTATAAAATCAGAATCAGAGGAATGGCACTGTTACATTTTCAGCAATAGAGAAAGCAATTTCTCTGAACTCTTGTCATATTGAAATACTCTGGATGAACAGACATGAGTAGAATATTAGCAGAAAATGCAGCAGCTTCTTAATAGTGTTTTTGTTTGTGCTGAAAGGTGGAACATTATGATGGGCCTACTTATGAGCACTGCAAAGTCCTGTGTCAAATTGGATCCTACTTTTAGTCCAATTTCATTGTCAGCTAAATTACCTGGGTAAATTTATGTGGTCACATGTGAGACTGCAGTGGAAATGGAATACAAATGCTTTCCTCAAGGAGTAATGAATGCAAATTTGCAAAAGCCAAACAAACAAAATGGATTACTGTACTTACATGTCTAATCCAATGTATCAAAATGACACAAGTGCTCCTAGAATGCCATTATGGTATTGTCCCCTGCGCAGAGTGGTTTCTAACAGCATGTTCTCTAAAGCATGCACTGAGTGAAAGCATTGCTCATCCTGATAGCCTGTGTTCTGGTTTCTTATTTCGCTTTAGCTCAAACTAAGCCAAGAAAGAACCTGTATCTGAAAGTCTCATCATCTCCTTACACTTGCAGAGATGGTGTCACCGGTTGGCAGCCATTAAATCATAATGAAAATATTTTATTTTACTTTTCTCCCAAGCTGCCATAGTGTCATGGTACATTAGTGTTATGGTAGCAAACAAGCAAAGCTATTCAGGTTGCACCTGTTCAGTATTACAGCATTTAAACTGTAATTTCTTGCAATGCAAACTGGGATGATGTTTGGCTTCGACACAGTCACAAATGCTGGAGAATTTGTAAGTGTGGAAAAAGTGTTTAGTTCATAAATAATGAATGCTGGAGAACTGATTGGACATAAGCCCGGCTAAGAGACATCCTGTTAGGCATCCTCCAGCGAGGTAAATCTGAAAGCTAACTCATAGGCTACATCTACTCTCTAAGCTTATCCCTGCTAGTGTAGAGTGCCATAGAATTATACATAAGACGCAGTGTTGACTTCAGCTGTTTCCCAATGATAAGGAAAGAGTGGAGAAACAGTGGACTGGGAAAAGCCAAAGCTAGGGAAAAAAATTGTGGAGTGGTATTAAAAGGGGACTATAGCCCAGGACCACCATCAGAGATGGAATCCAGCAAAGCTATCCCTGACCCTGAACCCAGGGGCCTGGGACACTCTCGGAGCAGCTGAATGATAATACAGAATGATCTGAGTCAAAAGTAAGTAACTTAAAGTTTGTCCCAAATCCAGGGAATACTTTTGGCGGCCCAGATACGTCCTAAATAAGAGAGTGAAATACCCTCCAAAGGAAACTTACTGACTTGATTTTAACTTGATATGAAAAAAAAGATCTGAAAGATAGATAGAAATGGGTAGCCATGTCACTCACAATAGGCCCTGAGGAGAAACTTTTTAAAGACCACAGCACCCATGCTAGATTCATGGAAGACCAGCACCTCGGTGTTGTAGAGGCCTTTCGTAAAACAAAGTGTTTAGTGTTACAAACTGATTAGTGTTAGGGAAGTAACACTATTGGCAGGCTAATGCTAATGCCTTAGTTACCTAGATAGCTAGCTAGGTAAAGCTAGGTAAATCATTAAGGGAGATTTCTTGTTGACTCTTACTTGGATAGCAGCCTTGTATTTGGAAAGATATACCTGGTTGAAATGACTCACCAGATGTGAAATGATCTGAGCAGAGCCTGTACTGATTGCTGTCTGCTTTGACGTCTTTACAATTGTTTGAGGCTATCCATAGTTGTCTTCTTTTATCTGATAATTGTTTCGTTTTTTTCTCCTTGATGTGTGGCAATGTTTGGAGGCATGTAAAATGATTTCTTCTCTCTCTGTTTTTCCTGCATTGTCGGAGACAACCATAACAAAAGTACCACGCTGTTTTTGGTGGTCGACTGGGCAGTTGCGCTGGAATCACGTGACGGTGTCCCTACATGTCCACCAGGGGGTTCTACAATACTTCTGCAATTCCTCTGTACATACATAGATTTTTTATAGATGCTATTGCAGTGCAAAATGGGTTTGTGCTACACATTGGGGATTTTCAATCATATCCACTTCCACAATAAAGCTGACTGTAGAGTACTCACAAGCAATTTAACATTCAGTCTAGATGGTTAATTACATTTCAGAGGTGTTATTACCTGGGGAGACACTTGTTCGGCAAAACCTAGAAGAGGAGGTGACTTTACCTCCCCAGAGCACAGACAATGCTCTGAAATGGAACATGGGTCCTAAAAGGCGGCATTAGCAACCTCCCTGAAATGAAATGGTGTCAGCCTTTGTCTTACCACATGAATGAATTTAATTTGCGTGATCCCCGTGTCCTCAAACCAGTGAAGCAGTCAAAGGTACCGCTGATGAAACTCAAGGGCATCCAAAAGGGCTTTTATGAGCAGGGAGCAGTTATATTGTGGAAAATCAAGAGCTATTTTTGTTTCATGCATAAACAATGGTTTTGCATGTTCAAAATAATAGTTTTTGCTTATTTTAGTTGACAGGATAACTATTCACAACTTTAGATCATAAAAAATACAAAACTTTTGAGTCTTAAACTGTCATTGAGATGAATGTCATCATCTTCTTGCAGAAGCACCTATTGGCAAGTCTGTTGTTTTTGATGCTTGTAAAATGTGAGACTGTGGATGACCTAGGAATGGAATCCATGGAAACTACTCCCAAAGGCAAAACGGCTGGCATTTTTGTCTTCACTGTGATGCAGTTGTTACTTACTTGTACATAGTCAAATATTGCAAATGCATGCAAATCTCTGTCAGGATGGCAGAGCTCTCAATTCCTTCCACAATCACAGATTCATGCTCTGCCCACCATGGGTCCAACTCTTTTTAGAATATCTAGTCTTTGAGATGAGGGAGGAAGGAAGAACAGGTTTTTGAGATCTTGTAGCCAGATGGATGAAAGTAAATTTTTAACTTCACATTCATATTACCTTCTCATTAATGTCGACTTTAATGTATTTGATCACTAGACAGATCTTACCTCATGGCTCCAAAAACTATTTTATTTGTTAAATCATGACACTTTACTACAGTCTGCCTGTGGTTATTAACTTGTAAGTCTATTGTGTATTAGGGAGATTTTAATTATGTACTAACACAGAATTATTGTGCAATTACAATACTTTTTCAAAGGTTAATACACTAGAATACGGCTATTGTAAAGACAAGTGATATATATGTTATATTACTCTAATTACAAAATGTAACGTTTTTAAGATTATTTCTTTTTGAATCCTTAAAATACAGAGTAAGTCATATTTTCATTGATTACGTTTACATGCACGTAGAATCCCGTTCTTAACCTGGTTACTCAAGAATCCTGGTTTTAAGCGGACAATCTAAAGGTCATAACTCAACATAACTTTAAGCTGATAAGTAAACATGAAACAACACCACACATGAAGCAAGGTTTATCCTCAAACCCTTTTCAAAAGCTATGTTGTTTTCAGTGTTTTCAGCTTGGCTGCACTGCTTTTCTCACCTTCAAACACAACATGCCGTGTTAAGCCATCCGCTTCTAACAATACAGCCAGCCATGCGGCACAGCACTGAGAAAACGCAACACAATGTATGAAATGCGATGGCAGAGAATCAGATGCTTCAAGTCTAAATTTGGCTTATGGACTGTTCACCATTCTTGGGGGATAGCTGCAGCCCTTCTTAACTAGTGTAAAATATACTAGTGGTCTCATATTAAATTCGTAATTATAGTTATGAAAAGTAATGCACTGTAATTTTGTATGATATTCTAGAAAGCGAGAGCTCACATGACTGAAACAGGCAGCAGTCTGACATTGAAATAGTGCAGTGGAAAGTGAGAGCTTGGAGGTCGGAGCGGCAGACAGGTGTATCAACTTGCTTTCAAGTCTGACTACCTGGTCCTCCCCACACATGCAAAGACGTTTTCTGCTTTGAGTTAAGATTTCATTTTCAGCGAAGATTTTGATTCAGATTCTTATTGGACCATGAACAAAATCTTACCCTAACCTTAACCAAATTGTTTTAATTGCCTAACTGTAACCATAACCAAAGGTGTGACTCATAGCATTAGCTCTGCTTCACAAATCCTGAAACAGTGCATGGATCATCCTGACCCCTCCAAGGGCCTGCAGAGGGCCAAGAACAGGTGTCATAGCGAGGCCACAGAGGGAGATCAGCCTCACATGAGGAGTTCATGATTAATGCACCTCTGCCTGGTGTACTTATCCTCACCTACAGTTCACTCCTACATTTTCATTTACACTCCATATAGCACCAGTTATAAGAGAGCATTAAAATAGAGACACATTTTTTAAGTATGACTGGAGTCAAATGTACTAATTATGGACACTTTTTTTTTTACCCGTTTGTTAGAGATAAAATGTCTCTCCAAATGTGCCTTAAATATCACAGAGCACAGTGTTCAACAATACCTGGGGAAAATAGCTTTGGAATACATTTTGAATGTGAAAAACATGACATGTACTTGATTTGCCCTTAATTTGAAAGTGCTCAAATAAAACAGTACAGTATGGCTATTTATTTGTAGATGAGATGTAATAAATACAATGCACAAGTCTACTCATCTCAAAGCCCTGCCCTCTCCCTCTGTTTCCCTCTCTTTTGACCTCTAATAATTACTTACTAACCCAGGAATTGTTTTGGTAATTTAAAAGGGAAAACTGTCAGCCAAATAACAGCCACAGCTGTCACAGCTGTTATTCCTCTGTAAAGCTACTCCACAGAGCCACATCAACAGTGCCACCTATACTGTATGTTTGCACGTGTGGTTCAAAGCTCATGTTTCAAAATAACAGCTTTCCCAAACCCTTATATTAGCTTGTTACATGGGACCATATTTTGAAGGTAACTTGACAGCTGCAGACACCATTTAAACACTAATTTTCATAGGGATTACGGGTTAAGAGGTTTTACAGTCCCTAGAATCAAGTTTTGATATCTTTTCAATTGAACCTCACACTGATGTATGGTATGTATTTTTTTTCACAGTCTGGTGACAAAAAAAGGAAGACAATGTTAGATAGAAGCTACCAATGTCTTAGTTTATGTTCACAGGATCTTCAGCCTGCAGAAAAGCTGTGCTAAGGAACAAGGTCACATCTGTCTCTGTGGAGTTCTCCTCTCTCTCTACTGAGCTCAGCCTCTCCAGGGAAGAGCAAGTCTCTAGTTTCTAGAGATGTGTGAGTATGGGGGTGGGGGTGCAAGAAATGTATTTCCTTCATGTGCTCGGTGAATATTTGCATCAAAGAAAGCTTATAGCGGCATTGGGGGGCAGTGATGTCTGCTAATACCGCCACTAGGGCAATCGCCCATGACAAATTCTCTACAGTTTCTCTACAGACACAGTTTCTTCACCATCTGGTAGCAATTCACACACTGAGGAAGACTGGGACTGGGTCCCAGTGGGAAGAGGGAGCATGTACAGACAATAGCAGATAATCTACTACATATACATCTGTGTAAGTTGCTCTCCAAATGATGCAATACTATATTCTTCATAACTTTTCTTTTGGAATGTTGTCTTTAACTCAGGGTGTATCATGCACCCTGCTCACATCTCTTTCCAGCAATGGAGACATGTCGCATGCCTACTGTAAATGATGGCTGTAGCGGATTAATGACAGTAATCAGGATTAACTAATTAGTAACGCCACAATAAAGTAACCTGCAGATGCTGTTTACACTGTCTCCTCTTTCTGAGTAGGTGCTTCCTGTGTGAGCAAAGATAGGGAGAGAAGCTGCCTAGGTCTGATTAATGAGCAGGAGAAATGTTGAAGCCTTATCTCTGACTTCTCTCAGAGAAGTCATCATGAAAAATGGTGATAAGAATACTCGTGAGAGGAATCCCAAATGGGACTGGCCTCAAAAACTGATACCCAAAGAAACAGAAGTCGAGCGAAATGTTTACTAAAATTTACAAGTTGATATAAGGACAGGGATGGTGCAGAAAGCACTGCAGCAGGAAATCAGACTCAAATGCTAAAATGAGTAGTTCTCTAGTGATCCAAGATGGACACATCTTTTAGTGAAGTGGGATAGTCTAGTCCAATGACTACTACTAGCAATTGTCTTCCCTCAGAAAGCACAAATGATTCCTGGAAAAACAGTCAATCCAAATACCAACAATGATTGGTGTACCTCTCTCTTTTACTTAATGTGTTCCTGGGTGAAGCAGGGAGCTTGTAGGAGTCAGACATCCTGTCAGTGGGGTCAAACAGAAGACTGCTCCAACGTGAGGCACTTTATTTATTGTCTTTGACGTGAGCAAGTAAGTAATCAGACAGAAGGCTGTGAAAATGCAAGAGGTAAGACGGTGAACCACTAGCAGGCCAGCACACTAGGTATAGTTTTATATTATTGAATAGAATTTTTCAGAACAAAGTGCTTAAGAGACAACGCAATAATAATGAAACAAGAGAATTAAAATATGTGAAAGCAAATTGGATAAAAGCCTGTCTGGAAAACCAGAAATGATGTATCTGAGCAGGCCAGAGGGAACATCAGCATCGCCTTTCCAAGATGAGAAGGGACTGAGGAGGTGCAGATGTGACTCTTTTCCTCTTAGACTGGTATCGTTGGTATCGTTTACTGGCCGCAGTCTACATTGAGTGTTTTTATTATTATGTGTCTTCTTGAGTGCAAAACACTAAAACAATGATCACTTATCACCAAAGGTCTTGCCAAAATCAAGAAAAGCAAGAATCTCACAGATTATCACTTTAAATTGCTTATTTTCGTGTATTAATTCTTTGATGGAAGTTAGTCAATTTGTCAGGTGCTGCCCAGCTAATTTGTCTAATTACTGCTATCTGTGAGGCACAATATTTTATTATTTACATCATATTTTATGTATTGAATGATGTAGCCAGTACAGTGAGTCTTTTCAGAAATCTCCCAGTTTTTTAACTATTGATTGCTAGAATATCGAGTTGTTAAGGGAAATTATTAATTAATTTCAAATTGCACAAGGATGAAAGTGATGAAGATGACGGAATGAGAGTCTTGAATAAGTTTGACAGAGTTATTGATACAAAAATATTATCAAAGATTCCATCAGATCAATAAACCATATTTGAAAAGCCAGTCATAACAATGCTGTATGACCAGCAACAATGCTTTGTTAACAGTGTGTGGGAAAGTCTGGTGTCTATATACAGATTGGTAATGAATTCTATTTTCAGAATTCCATCTATTTGTGCTGTACGCGTGCATCGTTAACAGCATATCACCCACATCTGCCACCAAAATATTAGCAAACCAGGAACATATGGTATTCTCACTCTGCCTTCTAATTAAAAATATATAATGATCTATTAATCTCCCCGCTATGAACACAATAATAGAATTCTCTGCTTTTAACGAGCTTATGTGTGACAGATAACAGATGGAAATGTTCATAAAGACATTTTGAATTTTGTTGCACTGGATATCACCATTATCATAGTTATGTTCAAGAAGTAGCACCAACTATATTTGTTAAGAATTTTAATCACCCGCAAGATTTTATTCAGTCACAAAAGTCACTACATGACAAAAGTTTAGACTGTATATTTAACATCAAAGCTGCTGTGCACATGAATGTGTCCTGTATTGCTCCCTCTAAGAATTACTGCAAAGGTAGATTCATTTCTGTATTTAGAACATTTGCGTTCAAGTTCCTCTAACATCTAACGCCATTAATCAGCATCTGTCAGCAATAAATATAACCTGCCAGCAAGATTCAGAAAATAGCATATGGATTTTGAATTCTGGTAGAGAGCTCAGGTCATGATCAAACAATGAAGTGATTAAGGAAAGCAACCCTGTTACCTGGAAGGATCACCGTTGCAGTAAATGAACTGATAGTTGTGACACTGAGCTATTGACCAATCGAGATGTTGTGCCGTTATAACCTTTCCTGTGTTGCTGTTGCTGACTGACAATAGCTAAATTGTATACTGCCAACACTTGTCAACACTGCCGCTGCTTCTCTGGGCACCTCATGATGCGGTTGTCAGAGGTGGCCATGTACAACAGCAGAGAGCATTCTGAATACCGGAGACGTCCCTGACACCATTGATTATTTGGTTGATGGAAACAGGTTGACTGACTAGACCACATGCCAGCAGCTCCAAGCCTGAGTACTGGCTGACAGAGGCTCCAGTCTACCATACGTCAGTCTCTGTGGTCGACAGGGGGGGACAGATAACCTTTAGCTAACAGATGAGGTTGATGTGAGCTGCAAACATGTCTGTGATTGCTACGCTAGCTACAGCAATGTAGACTTTCAAATGACTTTGCAGGCGCCTCTGGAGTATCTTTCTGGAAATTAGCCTTGCTCAGGCAGTGGTAGGTGTTTCTTCTCTTTCTCTTTAAGCTTGAACATCTCATCTCATACATGTAAACAGTCCACCTTTTGCATTCATCTTTATAGTGCTGGCAGAGAACTCCGATCACCTGGTTCACTACTTATTCTGGCATCAATCAAAAGTCTGTGTGCAGCCTCAGATCCTCAGGCAGGACCCCTCTGGCTTGACAAAGTCCAGGCTGTAGACTAAAGGTGACTGGGCTTTTGCCTTCAGGGCTCCTGGGCTTTGGAAATACCTGCCTGAAGAGTTTAGGCCAGCAGAATCAGTATCACCTTTTAAATCACTTCTTAAAAACTATTTTACTTACTTTTATATGATGTCTTTTATCCTATTACTTTACCCTCAATTCCTGTATTTTAATCTTGTGTTCTCTTCTTGTTTCAACTATTATTATTATTATTATTACTCCAGTGGCAAATAGGAATCACAAATCACAAATGTCGCTGTTTAAGACAAAATGCCATACTTCAAATTTATTGCAAATGTAAAGAGAACTAAGTATCCAGTATCTTTCTTATTTCCCTGCTATTTACAGGCTTTCACTTAAATGTATACTTTCAAGTAGTTTTCAGATAATTGCCATTGTTCTCAGTGGGTGTAACTAAGTGGCTACTTACCAGAGAAAAGTGGCCTCATTGCGATAGCTGTATAATTATTCCTATATTCCTGATATGAATATCACTCTGCTATATATATATTTATATATTTTCAGTTATAGAATACCTTCCATACAAAGAGTGCTTATTGAGAAAGTGAGTTTATGCTCCAATCTAACAGCTAAACATTTTAGAAAACATGATTACATCAGCTTCTTTAATCTGGTCACATCCTCCACAGCTCAAAATGCAGCTCCAAGTGCAGTTTCCTGATTTTACTACCAATCTTTAATTAATAAAATTTTGTGAGACACATCAATGTGGTACGCTGGCCACTAAAATTAAACACCACAAATGTGGTGTCAGACTCGTAATAGTGCAAGCAAGCATATAGTCAATGGCAGTACTGAACACGATCTCTCTCTCTCTCTCTCACTCACACACACACACACACACACACACACACACACACACACACACACACACACCTTATTCTC
>CABFOQ010054246.1:5484-17267 GCA_900660455.1 Gephyroberyx darwinii
CCAGACAGTTCTGATGACTGCCCCTCCTGCACTCCTTTCATTCCCCTCTATCTCTCTCTCCCCTCTGCCACTTACCCTCAGTGTTTGGAGGAGGATTACATAAGAGCTGGACCGCTTTTCCTCTTGGCAAGCGAGGGAGTTTAATTGAAAAGGAGATCCGGAATGAAAACTCCCATTCCTATTCAGACCTCTGTTCTGTGAAAGCACGGAAATGTACCAGGGGAATGAAGACGAAATGTACAGGGGAGTCGGTGAAAGAAATAGGTCATGTTCTTAAAACAGAGCGAGAGAAACTGAAAGAGAGGGAGTCTGACATCCCGCCTGTCTCTGCAGTTCTTATAATGATGCTGTTTTTTTTTTCTTTCCGAGTTGAGTCTAACAAACTTATCAAGTACAACTTTGTTGTCCAAAGAAACAGTAGCCTCTGCAATAAAGTGCAAACAATTAATCTCTTGTGTGAAGAATAATAAGAATAATATAAAAAAAATATTTTGTTGCAATAAAATAAAATTGCTTAAAGGTTTTTGGGATGATGGGTGTGAATTATGTGTTTGTGTATTGAGTTTATGTACATCTTCAGCAAGTGCTGATATCTACTTGTGAATGTGAATTAATGTGTGTCCCTGTTTGTACACGTGCAAAGTAGATGTGGAGATGACAGGTGTTGCTGTTCCTTTGCTGTCCTTTAAACTAAGCCTTTCGAGTGTTTGTCTAAAGCCTGCTGCAGTCTTCACACAAGGGGGTGAGCTTGTGACCAGAAGGTAGTCGGTTTTGAAGCTGATGCTGAAAAAGGTTGCATGTGCTCAGTATTAATCTTCCCTACATAAATAATGGTTGAAACAACAAAAAAAGCATCTGCTCTTCTGAGAATGGCAGCCTGTTTGGGCTTCTGATGTCCAATCCATGCATCCACTTGTTTGTTCTGCCCTAATGCCCTGAGCCTCATATATCTGTCATCATGCTGATGTTTACTAAAGGGATTGGCCTTCCACTGACAGTATTGGGACTGGATCAGCTGATGGCTATCAGCGCCTTCTGGGATGTGAGGTATTGCTAGGGCTGCATATGTATTGACTCTTGCAGATGAGGACTGAGTGAGTCTAAAACCTTAAGTGTGGACTGTTATCCACACAGCAGACCTTTCAATCTGCAAACGCCTCCATACAATCATCAGATCCAGTTGGCTGATCATTTATTCAAGAGAAAAGAAGGCCTTGTAGGGTTAAGAGCCTTGGAAGTGTCAAAAGGCTGCTCTGCCTATTAATTGCCTTTGATCAGTAGTTAATGCATAATTAAAATCGCCTAAGCGAGCTGGAGGCGGGTCCTGCAAAGTGTTGAATCAGAGGGATGGGGTTGCAAAGAGCAGGGTAGCAAATGCTTGCCTTGCTGAAATGATGGCAGTGTATTTAGAGGATGCCAGTAGGGAAGGAGGATGTGAAAGAGAGTCAGAGGTTCAGCCTTTTACCTTTTATTTTATTGTCTTTGTCTAAGAATAGGGCCATCTCACTGGACGCACATGTCCTGCTCTCTAGATCCTCAGATATAAGATGACTCAGGCCCTACTGCTAGTGCTGCAGAAGTCTTCTGCACTGGACCTATGAGTCTCACTTTCACTTAGCTGAGTTCAGTTCTACTCACCAATGGAGAGGCGATGGAGTTTACATATATTATCGAGATGGTGGGACACTCGAATCCCTAAATTCCCAATATAATTTTAAAAAGAGACTCACTACAAGTGTTGGTACAAGAGGATGACACATGGGCACCTTCTTGAGTGGGAGGGGCAACGATTGGCAAATGATGCAATATCTTTGTGGATAACAGTGGGCTTCATAGAGCAGACTTGTCTTGGAATAAATAAAAAATGCTTAATTCAAATAAATCACTCAAATTAAATCAAATTAAAAAATGATCAAGGGCACAGTCTGTTTAAATATTACCATTTTGACAGCCAAGGATTCACAGTAAGTAACCTGCTGTCCATGTACAAGTTTTAATTAGTAGATATCCTTTTTTTATAAAGTGGATATCTTATTTTGGAACACAATCCTTCAATTATGTGCTAAATTGTCTCTCAATATTGCCTTCAAATTCCATCGTCACATGATGATCTTAAAGCAGGGGCCACTGCTAGAGGGACAACCGCCGTTATGCTATTATAGCACTCCTCCACTCACCTGGCTGAGTGTGTGGCAGCAAAATCTCTATATCTGGATTGGCAGCTCTCCTTCATAGCTGATTTATATTCATAGAGTTTGTGCTGCATTGCGCTGCCCTGACCTGACCTTACACTCTCATGTCTTCGACTTCTGATTGTCCCTCGTGTAGGGAAGCTACCTGCTGATTCCCTTGTTTGATAAACACAGTTAGGCTGGTGCTCCCACATGGACTTAGACGTAATGATCATATGTAGATGTTCTAAATAAAGCACAGGGTTGATGTCAATTCTCTTATGTGATGATTCCCTTTGCTTTCATGAAGTTTCCTGCACTGCACTATGTTTATGTGCAGCCTCATCATTTATTGACAGGACCAATTTACTTTTATTGCTCAAATAAAATTGTGTCATGGAAACACCTCAGCCAGACTTGAGCCCCACCCTGGTTTAAACTTCAACCCAGTTGAAAGTGGATATGACAGGTTATGATTTTCCTTTGCAGATCAACAGATCAGTGCAATGCAGCCACATTACTCAGGGCGGGTAGAGATGATGCAATTGCAATTGCAATTACCTGATGCTCTTATCCACTGCTCTAAGGTCTTGTTCAATGCCTTGTTGAAGGATGCTGACAGGACACATAGCTGTTGATGGAAACACATTTGCTATTGCAGAGATCAAACCTGTGACCTTTCATTCTCTTTAACCACAAGGCCATCCTGTTCCCTAGCAGCTTTCATGTTAACAATGAAAGTGTCATTGAGCAATAGAAAGTTTCTAAGTTATATCCTATGACTCATTTCTTTGTAGACTCCACAGTTAGGAGCCATGAGTTTTAGACTTGATATCTGACTGCACTTTGTCAAAGGTTCTGGATTTGAGCTCCTCCGAGAGGCTGTCACTCTTACTCAACTGACACTATGAAAGATGTCTTTATCAGACTCCCGTGAAAATGTAGGAGCAGGAAAGCCTCCCATACTAACACAATGTTTATTTATTTTTATTTAGTTAACTTTTATTTGATCTGGGAGTTTCATTGAGGCAGAGCCTTATTTTAAATGCAGCAGAGTTACACAGCAAGAGTCAGTCAGAAAATAAATCAGAAATAAACATAGGAAATATACCAAAATATTCATCAAATACAATTTCAATTTACAATTTTGATTTCAACCATTCAATCATGGTTGAAATCAGATTTTGAAAATGATCCAACTTAACCAACACATCAAGTTGCAGCGTGCACTGGAGATCATTCCAGGTTTTTGGGGCACAGTATCTGACAACAGTCTTTCCCAGAGCAGAGTTAACATGTGGTACCTGGAGCAGCAGCAAGCCCCGAGAGCGGATACAATAAGATAAAACTCTCTAGTCAAATAACACTATATAATTTATGAAAAAGGCCTTTGTAAACAAAGAACCAGTGCTGATCCCTTCGAACAGAGACAGATGCCCAGCCTGCTAGCCACCCTCCAATCGCCATCTCCCAAATGAAGTGTACCCTTCTATAGGTGCCAAGGATCCAGCTCGCAACTTTTCAGTTATTAGTCAGCTGTATATGTATGCAGAGTTTTCCTTCTTTGTCCATCCCTCGCAGCCACCATGTCCAGTACAGTTAAACTTTAATTATCTCAACTGGGAGAGCCCGCAGACCCACCGCCACTTTAGATTCTAATGGCACACACCTATTCAGTCAAGTGACATTTAATTAACGTTTTCTCCATTTTATGACTGGATATTTTACTGTGTGTATTGCTGCGGACAATAGAATGCTAAACAAATTGAACAGCCGAAATGTGATTGCGTTTCTGCTCTCTTGAGCTTGAATTCATTTATGAGTGGGTGATGGTCTGTGACTCCTGATGGCAAAACAAAGAATTAAGGGCTTTAACATTGTCTGGGTGAGAATGGGCCTAATTGAGACATGTCACATGGTTGGCGATTTGATGGTAAGCAGTGTCTAAATGGCAAGAAACTGACTGAGATAAAACAGGCAAACTCATTCAAGCTCAGTAACTGCTGATCGCACTCATCCCCTTACTGTTCAAGCTGAGATGTGGTGGATTAGATGGATGTGTTGTGGATTAAACCCATCTGTTTCCCTCCATTGATGAGACTATTGAGAAGAATATTCACTGTTTACTTGTGCTTCACACAGCATGATAAAAAGCACGTTGCAGTAGCAGGCTAGACAGCGTACAGTAGAAGCAACATATCCTGCATGGTGCTGTTTGGTGCTGTTTTCGGGCCCCTTGTGTATTTACAGCCATTCTGTAAATTTCCAAAATAGTAGCATTAGAGGTAACAGTGAGATTGAACACATTTATGTCATCGAAGTCATTCATGAAATTAAATGATGAGTTTATGAAGTGATGTGCTTGTATTGAATTACCGGGGCTTTGTGTGTGGTGTGTACCATTTCCCCTCATTTATGGTCTCACAGATGTTTTTCTATCTTCTTATCCTTGAGTGATGCAAGGTCACCAGAACTCCCCTCTAGCATATAGCTCATTTAGTGGTGAATGGTGTATTATATGCTCTTTGTTCATTAGCACTGTGATGGGAAGACGAGATGCAGGGCTGAGTAACCATCAACACACTGCTGTTTGGCTGACTATCAGACCACCATGACTATGACAAGGATGACAGCAAAGCTGAGACCAGCTGCCCTAGCCCATTACTGCTATCAACAGTGCTGGGAATGTTCATGGGTGTGCTCACACACACACACTTTTCATTCTCTGACACAATTAGCCATCTGGCTTTGTTCTAATGGAAGGACTGGCTTGGCTTTTAAAAGCGGTCAATTAGGCCCAATTGAGGGAAGGAGGGAAATCAGCATGTTACTTAATGAATGTCAGGAGACAAGTAATTATGACATGTCTGGAGAATGTGACTCTGGCATGAAAATGAGCTGATCCGGACTGACGCATTAGCGAGAATAAAGATTTATGTGATGGGGATAATATTAATCTTCAGCATACACACCTCTATAGAGCATGACGCATGCATGAAAATGAGTTAATCTGAGATGAAGCATTAATGAGAATTACTGGTAAATGCTGGGGGTATATTTCATCTTTGACTGTGACAGTAGACAGTAGATGGGATTGGTGTTTTAGAGAGGAAATTTCATAACCAAAATGTCACCGGTTTGACCCCTGCAACAACCAACAAGTCAAAAACCTCAGGAACATTGCTCGGGGTGCCCCTATGCTCTTATCCCTCTGCTGAAATGTGTTTGTGTTTTTTGTCTGAGAGTTATATGCAAAGAAACAAAGTCTGTGTCAGGGGTCCCTGACCTTTCCTGTCAGGTGATCCCATAACCAGACCAGAAATGTCAGTGCCATTGTTTAAAATGAGAATTGAGTGTTAAAAAGATAATTGTGTGTGGTACACAATGTACTGAGAGCATAAACAATGTAGCATTCCTTGCAGAGACAGAAGTTATGTTACTTCTGTTAGCTGGTCAATGACAACAGTGTGGTTGTGGGAAGGTGCACACTTGTTTTGTGGGTGATATTATTTTTCCTTTTTAAAGTTTGATTAGGAAGTCTTCCAGGGATCCCATTTTCAAATCAGAGAAACCCTACATCACAGTCTGACTCCTCTCTTTGCCAATCCCAAGGTTGGGGAAGGGGAAAAAGGGGGAAAAAGGTTGGTCTAAAGCCTTCCATATGAATGGGTGAGCACTGGCATGACATTTTGTATTTGACCAAAGGTTTCATTCTACTCTGTGCAGTCTAAGAGCCTGTACACATGCCTTTCTCCTCCAAGTGCTTGGTCTGAATTACTTCCTGTCAGAAGGATAATTGCCTGACAATTTTGTCTCCGATGTCAAACTCAGCACATTAAGTCTTTTCAATCCAAAGAAAGTTCATCATTTCCTCAGCTAAAACGGCTGCTTCAATTTCACAGTGCTGCACCAGTTAATGCAAGTGCTCTTCAATGCATACCTGTGACATTAGTGTGAACATCATGTATGAACTGCTTTGACACATTCACAGCCAGAAGATTAGAATTGGCTTATTTCTCCCCCTCTACCCGCTCTCTCTTTTTTTTTTCTCTCTTTCTGTCTATTTCTCCTGGCTGTCTGTAAGACATACTGAAATTGGGCCAGTCCTATTTTCTGCTTCCTGTATACTCCCTGAAGTCAGCAGAAGTGAGCTTTTTCACTGTGTTCTTAAGCTTTACATTGTCATCCAAAAAAACTCCTCAGCTTGAAGGGATGAAAGAAAGCATCGTTTTAATGGTGTATCATCAAAGGACATCAGCTGGAAAGCGTCTTCTACCTGTTTTTTCTGTCTTTATTTCTGTCTCCTTAACTATCTCTACAATATCTATCTGAATTGTATAGAATTTGAAAGCGGTCTTACGAAGATTTCCTTCCTGATTCTCTACGATTTAAATACTATACGGTGTATGTAAAGGCGTCGAGTCCAACATCTATTACCCTGCGTTATTAGATGGTAGAATCATGCCAGCCTCAGGTGAATCTGTGTGACTCTTCTATTCAGCCTTCATCAGACGTAGCACTGTCAAGCTCTCCCACTAGTGTACATTAGCAGTGTTTATAGATGGGTGGAAGTTGGAGATGGCTGTTGTTCCACTTAGCTAGAAGTCATCTGTGTCCTCCCGCCAGCCATCAGTGTTGTAAACACAGCAGCACTCCTTGCCAAAGCACTTCCACAGATGGCACCATGAAGCACTCTGCCTCGTTGTTCCTGTTTATTCAGCACTGCTCACCCCCATAATGAAATAGCTTCATTACAGTAATTTGCACTCATTCAGCATTCTGGGAAAATGCACAGATGCTCAAGTTGCACCGGTAAGTGTCGAGAAAATGAGATGGCACCACTCGATGACTCGGATGACACCTAGAACTTTCTGGAATGTTTCTGGATGTTTTTCTTTTGTCTGATATTTTGCATTTCAGTTACATGGTGCGGATCACATAACCACCCACCCACATACACACACACACACACACACACACACCTTTAAGACATGCTCACCACTTATTGAACTAAACATAATCTTGATGTCTGTCCCCTTACTGAACTTGTTCATTCTTATCTTCTCCTTTCGTATAAGTATTACTTCCACAATCTCCTCTCCATTTTCTCTCCATGTCTCAAGCTAGAAAACCATTACAAGATTTCTTTAACATTTCTTGAACTGATAAAATGCAAATTTGCTGTCCTTGCCAAACTTTTAAAACCACTGGATAACATAAAGTTAAACAGTCAAACAGCAGGAGTTGATATGGGGTTTTGACCTTTTTTTTTTTTTTTAGAAATTTTAGCTTAATTGATGCCAACTATGGTTAAATCAAGATTTTGTGTGGAGTGTATAGAAGTAACAAGAATAGTGAGCTCAACGATAGTGCTTTCAGTAAGGAAGTTCATTCATGATGCTCAGCAATGCGACCAGGCCTTGAGCCAGGCAAGGGACCAAAAGTGTCCCAATTATTCACCCCACAGCCCCAGTAATCATCTCCAGGCCTATTCACACCACTGGCCTGTGACTCAGTACATCCTCTTATTAAAGTACTCTTCTGTGTCATTTCAAGCCACTTCAAAGGACTGTGTGTAGGCGCACTTCCCTGGAACAAAGTGTGCCGCAATACAGTGTACTCAAAGGGAATACAATAGAAGAGCAATCTTAGGTGTACAACAAAGTGAGTCATTCTCTGAATTTCTCTTTGCCAAGCCTCACCTATTACTCTATTCCTCTCCTTCTGTTCTCTCAATCGGACACTTTAAATAGTTTTTGTGAGGCAGGGTCAGAGAACTGTATGCGATCAAAGATTGTTAAAGTGTGGAATTGCTGTTCTCTTGCCGCTTTCAACAGGTGTAGTCATGGTTATAAATGTTATTCTCTTTCAATCTCTTTGTCCTAATTGGAAAGTCCCTCAAAGCATTTACCGATAATGATTCATGGTGGGACGGCAGTGGAAGTCCAAGATGGATTTTCTATGGTATTTGGACTCAGTTGACCTTTGTAACAAAAGCAAAAAGAAGAACTGTACAAATATGGTTTTGCTACCTTTCTACCTTTTTTCAGTTGTACTAATAACATCCCTGTTGGGCTCATGTGGGTGGTGCACAGCATTTTACTGTTGATTAATTCTTGAGTGTGCTCTGCTCCTCAGTATGGATAGCAAAGCACAGAGCTGTTTTACAACATCAGAGGATGAAGGTAGTCTTTGATCTAAGGGAAGGGATTAGAGAGACATCCCCTGTGTTAATTGTACACTGTTGGTGAAAAGGGTGGGCAAACTGATAGAATCTATAGACGTTAGGGAAAATATGTGATCAAAGGCAGCCCATGTTTTAGCACAGCAGCTGCTGCACAACACTTAGCTGTACGTTCAGTGTTTCTGCCACACTTACATGCAACATTTTGGAGCTAACAGCCAGTGTTTTGACATCCTGCAATTTGCTTGGGCTTTCACAAAGGTTCATTGGTTTAGCTTGTGTCTCTGTGGTAGATTGAATCAGTCTCAGTCATGCATGCTTGAAAGGAGCCATACCGGTAGGAGACACATAGGAGAGGACATGCTAAGTTAGACGGAAGACAACAATTATATCAGGTGAAAGCTAGAATATAAAAAACAGCATCGTTTGTGATTGCTGGCAGGTGACCATGCTTTTTTGTGACAAGAAACCCACAAGCATAATTGTCATTTTTATCAGATGGAAGAGTGGCTGCTGTGCACCTGCTATATTTAGCTCCTAATGTTATACACATTTAATTGGTACTTTAGCAGACTGTGAAATTAGCAGCGCCTGACTGACAGCAGACTGGGGAGATAAGCTCTGGAGAAACCAATCTTCATATTGACTCCCTAGTACATATCTTTAAGCTTGTGATACATTGCTAGCAAACAACAATGGTTGTATACGGGTTGTTACAAATTCAAATAGTGCACAGGAAAACATTGAGTACTGACTGGATCTCTGTTTAGATTAGATCCTTTCACCCCTTACTATTGGTTGCTTATCATGTTGCCAAACTTGGAATTGCTTATTCTACTCTCGCACTGTAAATCGCTCTGCATAGGTCTGCCAGCTGAATTGCCTAAAATGTTATTTCAATTATCAAAAAATGCAAACTGTACAGCAAGAGCCCTTATGGACATTCAATCTTCTTTAAACCAAGTCACCAAATTGTCACAATTCGGTTCATGGTTCTTGTTTGTAACAGTTCTGTGTCTTCAGAGGCAGTTGGACGATGCTGTAACTTCCCCCCATATGTTTAGTAGTTGGGTCCGAATGCTTGTGGATGGGTCTGTGGCCCTTCACAGTGTGGCAGATGGTGGATTATCCAAACAAGCGGACAAATTACCTAGGATTCCCCTCTGTGCCTGGGCACTGTTGAGAGCAGCAGAGGGCCCACCAGCCAGACTTGCCAAAAGTGGGTCGGCTGGCACTGAGGGCTGCTCACACACTGCTCTGTTTCCTTCATTTCTCTCCCATTCGTCTCTCTCAGGTCATTGTCACTACTCTGCCACTTGATCTCAACACAAACAGATCTTGGAGTGGTATCAACTCAGTGGCCCCTTTATTGTCTAGGTGGAGATTGCTCATAGCTTTGATTTGGAGATGATTTGTAGTGAAGGCTGCAGATGGGCTTATTTTGTGTGCTTTCGTCTCCCTTCGGAAGCTATGTGAAGGGCAACAAAGGGGCCTGTTATAACAGGGCCTGTTCTAGGAAAAACAATAAAAACAAACCAGTCATTGCCGTGAGTTATGCTGCTCTCGAGTCCTAGGAGGGACACGTATGGGTTTCTAATCTCATTTCCCGGTCATAGCTCTAGGAGGGCATGTGTCACCTTCCAGAAAGTGGTTAGAACAACTTAATTCACTATTGTCATACAGCAGACCTTGATGGTGATGAATTAGGCTTTTAGGTCATGAGCCTTAAGTCTTAAAAGTGATCAAATGCCTCCTTCCTAATTGAATTGCCCTGCTTGCATTACATGGTTCATGTAAGTGTATCACAACTGGAGCCAGGGGAGATGGCAGATTCATTGCTCTGTTCAAATAGACCCTGAATGGCTAATGAATGTTATTAATAAAGATGGTGGATCCAAGCAGACAGCCATTCAAATCTAACTCTTTCAAGGGAACAAAACTGCTTTTATGTGGGGTAAGAATACCCTTCATCCTCTACCGCATCATCTATTTTATCCACTCATGTTTTTATTCATAAGGCTGAGCTCTTGGAATCGTCAATATTTTTCAGCTGCATCTGCCACTCCAGTCTTGCGTCCTATCTGGTCTTGCTCCTAGTCTGGGCTCCCTGTTTCACAGATTGCCTTGAGAAAGGTCAGCCATCATTCAGCCAGCGGATACTGCGTTTGCTGGTGCCACATCCTCCACAGTGTGTCCACAGGAATTTAGACAACACCAGAGGAAAATGTCAGTACAAAGAGAGCATGATAATAAGACACTTCGGACATTCTTCTTGACTACCTCACTGAGCTTTAACAGTCGCTGGAAATCTGCGTATAAGGATTAGCAGAGAACGAGCTGTCAACAAACAAGCATAGTGTGTCTTGTATCATGCTTTCCTTCTGCGAAATGATCAGGCAACAATGCCTCTTCTGTGTGTTGCAAACCGTTTTCTTTGGCCCTTGTGTGTGAAGGAAGGGCTGACATGTTCTTGAGACTCTAAGCCGGCAGAAATTGGCCCCTCCTGTTCCTGACAGGATTGTGGCAGCTTCCTGTGTCTCAGCAGGAAGTGCAAGAAGTCAGACTTCTCAGTTTTTCATCTCCACACCCACAGAAATGGAGCCTCTGTTTCGTCCATATGTCTAGCAGGCTGTCTCATATACGGGAACATTATGCTTTCGTGTTTGTCACTTTGTCTATCTGTCAGTGTCTGTCTCTATGTCACACACACGAACACACACAAGCACTAACACACACATATATAGAGAGCAACACACACACACACACACACACACACACAGAGAATAGATACCAAACCCCACTCAGCATTAATCAAAAGTCTCGTACATGCGACCAGGCTTGGCAGAGATTGCGTTTTGCTATCCCCACTCCTTACATTTCTTCATCGGCCTAATTTCCTGTCAGTCCCTTGGAGACTCCGTCTCAGTAAAATATGTTTTATTCATTGGTGAAAACAGAGAGCCCAAGTTAGAATTACACTTGTCAGAGGTTAGCAGCACAACTGCGCATAGCAGAAAGATTATGACTGTTAGACATTCAGCCACCTCACCAGTGTGGAATTCAGTGTGTGCTCCCTGAAGAGAGTGGATGAGCAGCAGTGGGGAGGGAGGCAGCAGGTGCAAGAATGTGTTAGCAGCTCTGAGCGGGATGGGTCTTGTCAGCCCACCCTTGGCACACGGTGGGGAGGGAGGAAGGGGATGTGTATTGGCCGTGTGAGGTATGTGTGTGTGTGTGTGTGTGTGTGTGTGTGTGTGTGTTGTCTAGCCTTTGAATGAATCACTTTGAAATGTTTTGCTAGATTCAGGTCTTCTATTCAGCAGCAGAATTACATTAGCGTGATGTGATGTGTGTGTGTGTGTGTGTGTGTGTGTGTGTGTGTGTGTGTGTATCCTTCACTGTTTGTGTATGTGCATGAAAGTGGTTTCCTG
>CABFOQ010054249.1:0-23326 GCA_900660455.1 Gephyroberyx darwinii
AACCCTTAAAACAATTAAGTTATTCTCCTTGGTGGTGTTGAGACACCGAGCTCAGAGAGTGACTGTAACTGAGGGTCAGGGAGAGAGCACAGCCAACACAGAGCTGTTGAGATGGTATGTGTGTGTGTGTGTGTGTGTGTGTGTGTGTGTGTGTGTGTGTGTGTGTGTGTGCGTGCTTGTGTCTATGATTGTGTGAGTATGCAAGATTGCAAGTGTGCCTCTCGTGTGTGATGTGCATGTGCGTCCATTGTGCTGGTTTTCCATTAGCTATGCTCAGTGGGTGATTTGTTCAGATTTAGTAGAAAAGGATAGTGAGTTGGTAAACTGTTGGTTTCTCTCAATCTAAATTCTCTAATAAACAAGGCGAGTACATGTAATCATCAGTATTAACTAGGGTGATGCCATGGATCCACAGGGAGAGGCGGGCTAACACACACACACACACACACACACACACACACACACTTGAATATTTCCACATAAACCACATATTTTTAGATAGATCAAATTTAAACATCAACATCAACTTCCAAAAACTGCTGCTGTAGATAATATCACTGATTATTTCTGTCAAACGAGTGTTGTCTCCTCACCGCAAATCTCCGCCCACAGCTTTCGTTGCCACAGCAACCACAACAGTCATTGTTCTTCAGACCCAGGAAGACCAGAGCTGGGAAGATCATCTGACACACACACACACACACACACACACACACACACACACACACACACATACATACAGTCATAAAACAGAAAACAGGTGAGCAGATGATTATCTCCTTGTGTGCAGATGATTAGCTCCTCCCTGTGGACTGTAAAATATATTTGCCACAAATATACCCCAGCTCACACTTACACTAAATAACGTAAAGACTACAGAAAACAAACTATAGAAAAAAAGGAAAACTGATTTTGTCAATGCTGATACATACAATGGTTTGTCTTTTTCTATAATTATGATTTCTATGATTAATACCCAAAATGTTTCTTGAAAAATTCTGGATTCTGGATTTTGTGAGTCCAATTTTGTGGAGTAACTACTCACTGTCAGTATTTTGATTCTAATATACTCACCAGCACTCCAGATCCCAGAATGCCTCCAAAGTACCAGACTTGCACTGTGATCTGGTCACTCTCCACGACGTTTCCACCAGGGAAGAACAGCAGGATGTTACACAGCACACACACAACTGACAGAGGCATCAGACAGATGCCAAGACATTTGGCAAACCCACCTGAGCACATCCTGATACTGATGCTGACTTATACTAATATACAGTAGTGACACTGATGCCAAGAGGGCTCTGGAGCTATAACGGGTATATAACTAACTGGGTTCAGAAAGGTAGCTGGCTCCACTTAAAACTCCACTTAACTCGGTTCTTCAGCAGAATCTAAAATGCAATTGAAACACTTCCAACTATTCCAACAATTAAAACTGTGATATATGGGTTCTACAAATGAAGGGTGTAATTTAGTCCGTGGCGGCCGGGTCTATGCTTCTCTCGTCCACGCCCAGCTGATCAGCCGTCGACCTACTGGTCTGGTATTGGTCTTCCTGACTGAGTCTGGGGGCTGTTAACAGCTGGATTTCTCGCTATGCCTGTGGCGATGTTGCTGTCCAGTTGTAGTTTTGCCTGCTATCTCCAAATGGACTGGTTGCTTCCCAATAGAAGCACGTCTGAACAGCCAAAATTCTCTCTATACCAGTTTGTCTTGGTCTTATCTTGTTTTAATAATAATAATAATAATAATAATAATAATGCTTCAATATTACAGCTCTATTCACTCCGTAGAACGATCCTGCAGTGATGCACGCGTCTACCCCACCCTTCCTGTCTCTGGGAATGGCTGGTGTGAGGGACATGGTTTTATAGCCCCCCTGTCTGTCTCACTGCATGATGTCACTGCTCCACCTTTACAGCAGCCAGCTAGGATATGGGGTAAGATCACATAAACGCTTGCACACACACACACACACACACACACACACACACACACACACACACAGGTTCAGTGTTGTAACAGTTTAAAGATTAATTTTTAGAGCGACAATCTTGATCACTGCTGCACTCTGGAGTGGCACTCCTCTGTCCGACACTGTGCTCGGAGGATCCATTGTAAACTCAACCAGATATCAATATGAGCAATTTCGGGGAGGTCCTGAAGGAGATTGGAGAGTTCGGTTTATTTCAGAAACGCATATTGCTTGTTTCATGCATCCCCAGCTTTTTTCTAGCGTTCGATGTCATTGGCCAGGTATTCACGGGGATCAGCTTCCCACATCACTGTAATACCGACTGGATCTTGGCCCGTGGCCCCGACTTGACATATGAGAAACAGAAAAATCTCACCCTCCCTGTGGACAAGGATGGGAAGTTTGAAAACTGTGAAATGTTCACACCTGTGGATTGGGATTTGGAAACCATTGAAGCATATGGTATTAATAGCACCACAACGTGCCTAGATGGATGGGATTATGGGGCACCTAAGGACGCCTCCAGCCTAGTGACAGAGGTAGGGATTGAATAGCCTCTTACATTTAATGTGATGAGGAAATACATACTGATGCAACCAGCCGGACAGCACGCAGCCTGCTGGCTAGGCTACTTAAGCACCCTACATTTAGATATTTTTCAATGCCCCAGGGCATACATATAAATCGTATATTATTATTATTATTACCAGGCATAAGTATTTTTGACAAAATAACAAGGAATTTACACCTCTCTTTGATATCTGACAGGCTTTATCATAGTTACAGTACATAGATCTTACACTGGTTTAGCAATGGTTATACTTTTGGTCTGGGCATACATGTTAACACATCATTCATAAATACTTTAAAGTCAATCAGTGGAATAAAAAAACTGCAAAATTCTTATTCTACTAAAACATTTTAGTAATTTAGGTATTTTGTGTTTGCGTGTTAATTCATGCGTGCCAAAAACCGAGAAAAGTCTGTCTGCTCTGTTACTTCACACTGCTCCAGAGAATCAATGGAAAAATGAAAAATGTCATAGTAGATTTATACCAGTCACCTACCACTACCTAGCACTACCTTAGTTCGTAGTTTCCTATTCAGTGTTGATATACTGTATCAGTTCCAGGTTGAATTCACAAATTCAAATCTTGGCTCTTTGGTCTTTAACTTTGGTAGAAATTGTTGAGGTCCATAAATACTGAGCTTGTCCTCCTATTTAATAAGAGTAACACTTATGTGAGGAAATACTTTTTTCAGCAGAAAATATATGTACAGTACAACAGCGTTTTAGGGCCACTGTTTAAAAATAAATAATCTAAGATTTCGAGATAAAGTCCTAACATTATGAGATTAAAGTCAATCTTATGACTTTATTTTCGAAAGGTTATGTGAAGGCGTTACGTAAAAGGCCTATTATGAGATTATTCTTGAAATATTATGACTTTAATCTCATAATATTAGGACTTTATTATTGAAATCTTAGATTTTATTTTTTTTAAACAGTGGCCCTAAAACGCCGTTGTCGTACAGTATGTACCTATCTTATAGTAAAATACATCGTTTCTGATTAAAACATAGAATATAAAACTGTAGATATTTGGTTACTTCTGTTTTTCTTGTGGCGAATAAGAGCATGGCAACTCCCTCTATTTGTCCAAATCGTCCAATGTCAAATTTTGATGTAAATATGTAAACTATAAGATGTGGGGGTAACTACAAGGCCCCTAATTTCCCCTTTTTGTTTCTAACTGACATATTGCATTTTTCAATCTTTCAAAATGGCTAAAGGAGTGGAGAACAGCCAAAACTGATTTTGGTGTTTCCTTGGTTTATGGGCTCTCACATCCTCCTTTGATTTCTCTTCTCATCCTTTCCCTTCTCAGTTTGATCTCGTGTGTGACAGCAGTATTTTGGTTGAGACGTCACAGTCCATCTACATGGCAGGTCTTCTGATTGGAGCGCTGATATTTGGGCCAATGGCTGACAGGTATAAACCTCCAAAACTAGAGTCATCCATTTCCACCTCTACTCCCATGTGCTTGATATTTATCATCCTTTGCAACACTTTCTATCACTTTTATGGCAACTGAGCCTGTGGACTCAAACATGGATGCTGTCCATACACATGACAGGAGACAAGCTGCTTCAAAAGCCTGTCTATTTGTTTAAAGAGAGACTTTTGGACTTTTGGGTTAATATTGATCCCAGCACTGATGGTGTGATTTGTGTTGGGGTTTTATGCCAGAAGGGCATCTAAATGTGCTAATACTGCTAAGAGACTGTAAGATTTTCATTAGGTCCTTGTTGAACTGTGGATGTTTGAAATGCCTATGGTAGTAACCCTTGTAGGCAAGCTGATGGCTCATAAGTTACTGCTCTAGTATAGAATGAAATCCATGCCACATCTCGAAAGCTTGAAGCAAAATTTTGAAAGCTTGAAACTGATCCTCCGAGAAAACACTGACGGAAATCCTGGGATTCATAGCTCTGAAAATTAAGCACTGAAAGTTTATAACTGGAATTACAAAGACAGATACAAATACAACCAAATTCAGATTCAAAACTGAGCTTCAAACATTCAAAACTAGTTTCAAGCTTTCAAAATTAAATCAAATTTTGCTTTACCCTTTCAAAATGTAGCTTCACGCTTTTGAGATGTGGCATGGATTTAATTCCATACCACACTGTTTACACGTATCTATGCAGACACATAACTTGACCTTTACCCGCCTGAGGGAAAGCCAACTCAACATGCAGCAGCAAAATGGCACACACAAACACTGAGGTGTCTGCTGCTGCCATCCACTCCAAAAAAGATGGTCATCATGAACTAGCTGACATCAGCGTTGGTTCCATGGGATCGGCTGGGTGCTGGTCACCTCTTCTCCTCACATCCTACAGGTGGTAGCTGCAGTTTGGGAATCCCACCTATCAGGAGATTGAGCGTTCTGGTGTAGTCCTGCATTGGGCTCCCAAGAGCACCAGTGATCCAGTGCCACCAACCCTCCATCCTGACTGCAGCAGTTACCCTGATATGACAGCACAGAGCCCCATGTGAAAGAGGGCAAGAGAATTCTCATGGAGCTTGTCAGGCCATTAGACCGCAGTGGATAGTGTATTGTGCTGGTCATGGTAGACTATGCAGTGTGATAGCCCGAATATCTACTACAAGTGGGTTATACCATCCCTCTTGCAGGTGACTGACCTTACTGAAAAGGTTTTGGTTACAGGCTGGATGGCACATACACACATCAGTAGAGAAGCTGCCAGAAAAAGTTGCTTATTTGTATATAGAGAGAATATTTGAGTTAGAAATCTCTAATATCTACTACAGTACATCAAAACTTCAAACTGGATACCCTTAAATCCTTAATATTTAATCTTGGTAACATTACATAATGAAAACACAAATAATATGAACATTTATCTAACCCTAACCCTATATATGGAGGTTGACTCTCTCAAAGAACAAAGTAGTTACCTCAAACTTAACCCCCAGTGTCCCTTACCAGAATTACAAACGGTGGTCATAATGCTCTTCTCTTCTCTGCAGGTTTGGTCGACGCTTTGTGATCCTCATCTCAGTGCTTCTTGAACTGTTATCTGGCGTGGGTGCTGCTTTCTCCCCCAACATCTATGTTTACATAGCTCTCAGATTTCTATGTGGCATCGCCGTTTCTGGCATTCTTATGAACTCATTTGTGATAGGTGGGTACACTGTTCACCTTTACTGTCTAACTTCCTGACATAACACAGAGAATCACTGAAATGGAACAGTTTTTCAACAGATTACTCTAAATACTCAAATGTTTTTAAATTACTAATTGCATTGCATTGTTTTATGTTGTATTTGCAAATCATTTTAGTTTACAAAAAGTGCCTTTTGCTGTCATGATATATACAATACTTGTAGGAACTCAATTGAAGAAAACTCAAAAATACAAACCACAAAACAGTCTGTATTAAATTAATTTATATGATGATATAATAAGGTAGATTATTTATTATTATTATTATTATTATTTGTTCTTTATTCAAACACATTTCCTCTTGTGTTTTGTATTAATCCCTAAGCCATACAATACATTATGAAGATACAGAAGAAGATGATGTCAGAGTGGATCACTCACTTTTTGATTTTGGATTTACCAAGCCACCATGCATCTGATGAAATCTATTGAATGTGATTAGTGCATCAACTAAATAGTTTGTAATGTAAATTCACACAAACCTTTGTAATATCTATTATTGCTTTGAAGTGGCTGAGTGGACTGATTCCTCTAGACGGGCTCTCTGCACCATTGTCTCCCATACTTTCTACCCTGTTGGACTGATAGTGTTGTCAGGCATCAGCTATTGGATCCGCAACTGGAGGATCCTGCACTTGGTGCTCTTCAGTCCTCTACTCGTGGTGCTGGGAATCCTCTTTTGGTCAGCA
This sequence comes from Gephyroberyx darwinii, assembly GCA_900660455.1. Classification (NCBI taxonomy): domain Eukaryota; kingdom Metazoa; phylum Chordata; class Actinopteri; order Trachichthyiformes; family Trachichthyidae; genus Gephyroberyx; species Gephyroberyx darwinii. The sequence goes on from CABFOQ010054249.1 coordinate 6,423, forward strand.
GTCCTTGAGACCATAAATATTAGACAATTATTTTAGATGATATTCTCCAAGTGTTGCCAGGATAATCACCACTGAAATGATATTATATTTTGTGACCTGGACCTATATGCCTGTTAGGATTTTCCCAGAATCAGCTCGCTGGCTTCTGACCCAGGGCAGGAAGGAGGAGGCACAAAAGGAGATCCAGAAGGCAGCCAGGGTGAATGGGAGGACGGTCCCACAAGCTCTTCTAGACAAGGTGAGTTGCATCAACCACACTTTGGCTTGAATCAAAATCAAACACTGGCAAAGCTCTGAATTAAAGATATATCATCTAAAAATGACATTTAATTTGATTAGCTGGAGGCTGACAGGGTACCTAAAAGAGGAAGCATGTTGGACATCTTCAGGATGTCAGATCTGAGAAAACGTGCTCTTATAATGAGCTTTGGCTGGTGAGTGTTTGAAATTTCTCCCTGTGAAATGGTGAAATTTCTCCCTTAACTAAATTGATTAATTTAATGCTTCATGCCACTTTCCTTCCTAATCAATGAAATATTACATAAATCAATGATGTTTAATCCTGACATGCATTAGCTACAGTAAATTGTATATGTACATGGTAATATTTGTCAAGACAATATAGTTTTTTGTGAAATTTAGTGGTGTCACTGAAGATTTCTCTCCCACTCTGTTACTAGGTTTGGAACATCTCTGGTATACTATGGACTGAGCCTGAATGTTGGCAATTTTGGTGTGGATATCTACCTCACACAGTTCATCTTTGGCATTGTAGAAGTTCCTGCACGCCTGGGCAGTCTGCCCCTTATGCAACACTTTGGGAGGAGAATATGTCAAGCAGGGTTGCTTTTCTTTGCGGGCTGTGCTTGCCTTGTGATCCTTGCTGTACCAAAGGGTAACTTCTAACCTTAGACATCCTCTGCAAGCTGAAACACATTAGCTTGTTATACAGGCTTCCATTTGATTATCTGATATGCATGTTTATCTGATTATTATTTGCCCATCAGACCTGCCTGTGGTGGTAACAGTGATAGCAGTACTGGGGAAGTTTGCCGCCACTGCCTCTTTCTCCATGCTCTATGTTTATACTTCAGAACTGTATCCTACTGTTCTAAGGTAATACAATAATGTATTTTCTTACACAAAAACAATTTCTTACTAAAATTAATAATGGTAAAAAATGCCATTTTTCCTAATACTGAATATGATATGAGATTACTGATGAGTCCATTGTGCATATTGACCCTGGCAGGCAGAATGGTATAGGTCTCAACTCCATGTGTGCTCGTGTGGCGGGCATCCTCGCCCCTCTGATCAGGCTCCTGGAGGTCTATCATTACACCCTCCCCATGCTGATATATGGCATCATCCCCTGTGCTGGTGGGGGGCTCTGCTTGCTGCTGCCGGAGACCCTCAATGTTGAATTTCAGGACCACACTCAACCCATGTGAGTTAATTATCCCTTTCACCACAGTGTAGGTAATAGGTAATTGATAGAATGGATTGATGAATGAAACAGTTCATTGCAATATTATAAGAGAACTGCTATTTACTGTGTTTTATTCTGTATAATAATTCTGCCTCTTTTTTTAATTTCAGAGAACCCGAGAATGTTAGTACTGAAAAGTGGTTATGTGATGAAGAGGAAAAATCAATGAAGAACACAGAATTGTAATTCATATGGAAATCATGAAATCACCAGTTTCAAAATGGCATTTTACGGCCATATTTTCTGTGCAAGAGTTTTCACAGTTCTTAAGCATCTGATAGAAATGATGTAGACTGGTGTACTTCTGTGACAGGAATATAACTGATAGAGTGGTATTGCAAATTTGTCTGCATTCAGTTGTCTATATGCAAAGCATCAACAGAATGATTTGTTTCTTGTATATTATTTAAGAAATATTTTATTTTGCTTTGGAGTCACAATCACAGATTTGTTTTTCTGCAAAAAGGTTTATTTAGACACACATTTGTTCCTATTATCTCATCTCTAAAGAATTTGAATGTTCTTCTGTTCCTTGAAGTTATGTATTTCAACTTCTTTGAGTCCATGAGAAATTGCTATACAAATAAAATGTATATTAGTATTACTACCAGGCATACGTATTTTTAACAAAATAACAAGGACATTTACACCTCTCTCTGATATCTGTCAGGCTTTATCATAGTTACAGTACGTAGATCTTACACTAGTTTAGCAATGATTACACTTTTGGTCTTGGCATGTGTGTTAACACATCATTCATAAATATCTTAAAGTCAATCAGTAGAATAACAAACTGCAAAATTCTTATTCTATAAAAACATTTATTTTGTGTGTTTTTATTTTTATTTTTTCATGTTGCATTATGTTGAAAAATTATAAGCATATCGCTGGCTCAACAAACATGTAGGTCTTTGGTAGCAGTTTTGAGTTTTAGTTATACAAACTAAAGAGAAACAATCTCATGGTTTGGTTTAAACCTTAATGGGCAGGGCCAACAAACCACAGTACAAGTTAACTAAAACATTCAATCATGACTGTACATCTGATTGCAGATCAATTAAAAATGGTGAAGATTATTGAATTTGCAATTGAAAAGAAGTTAGAAATAGATGTGTTGGGATGTGCATTGACAGCCACAAACCTTCAACAAAAACACTAATAATAACAATAATTAGAACATTTGCAATAAAATCATTTTGATTTTCAAAATAGAAAACTATTATATCAACGCAGAAAAATTTGAGCATTGTTCTTTCCCTACAGAAATTATTTCAACCAGTTTGAGTCCATGAGTAAGCACTATACAAAAATTTATTATTATAAGCAGTAATAGTAATTTTAAGTAAATCAAACAGGACATTTAACTAAAGGCCATTACTGAATAACAAGAGAGCATTTACATCTGTCTTTAGTATCTATCATATATCTGTCATGTATTTTCCGACACTGATTGAGAAATGGTTACACTTAATATCTGGGCATACATGTCAACACACGATCATTCATAACCAATGAGTAGATCAACAAGATCAACAAACTACAAATTTTGGACAGTACATGACCTTTGCATCAAACACAGGTTTTTGGAGTACTTTGGAGTACTTTAATCCACACTGTTGTTGCTAGGAACAGAATAAGACCACATTGTTATTGGAGGCCAAAATATAGAATATAGATGATGAATCTAGATCTGTGCTGCCTTGCCTACCTGTACTCACCATTGGTATTGTCATTGAAGGAGTATCTATGCATCAGATTCATTCTGCCCCACATCCATAGTGTTCTTCAGACGCCATCGGTCCTTGTGCTGAGTGTGCCCAAAGCCCTCATCATAATTTCCTTTCCTTTTGAACAGCTGTTGGTAGTGAAATATGCAGTAGAACTCCCCATATAGAGGTGCATAACTGTACATGCTACAACAGAACACACTTTGTCAGTCACAGTAACAAAATCTGTATAGACTGTATAGATTGTGCTGGTCCACAATGCATAATGAAATCATAATGCATTAAGCTGAAATACATTCTGACTTAAAAAGGGTCACAATGGAAATAAGATTTTATCCTGTTATCCTTGGTGATTTTTAAAAATTGTGTGAGGAGCGTTGCTTCTGTTTAATTACCAAATCAATCAATCAATCAATCAATAAATCAATAAATCAATCAATCAATCCATCACAACAATATTTACAAATATGTATGAATCATTAGATCTGAGGCAGTCATTAAGCAAGTCATTAAGCAATTTTACATATTTGTCAAATAACCATTAAGTAAGTCTAAAAATCTTTTGTTGATCAATTAACTATGAATTTTATTTCAAATTTTTATTTCAGTTTCAAAATTTATTTTGTCACATTTTAGTTTGAATTTTGGCACATGCAAGAAAATTGATGTGAAAATCAGAGATAAATAATTGCAGGTGATTTTTGGCAGCATATTCTAATATCTCACCTTAACTTTTTCTTGCACTGTTTACAGCAGAAACAAGTTTTGTGAAAACTGTTTTTGCCTGCAGTAATTTTCTCCATTGGATAAACTGGTTTCAAGCAAGCTGAACACATATCTCGACAAGCTGGCTGAAACTGATGGGAAGAGAAACAGTGCTTGGTTTGGCATAAATAATAATAATAATAATAATAATAGTTGTTGTTGTTATTATTATTGTTATTTTATTATTATATGACAATAATACGCTTGAATAACAAGAAACATAAAGGCAAAAAGAAAAATGAATCTGTATTTAATTTAAAATCCAGTCAAAAATAACAATAATTAAGAACACAAACTAAAAACAGGAAAACGTGACAGCAAATAATAACCAAAATATTTAATCCTAAGAAAATCAAATAAAAACACAACCTCTACATACGTACATGAAGAATATTCCCAGCACATAGCTATCAAATAACTTTTATTGCTTTTATTGTCTACAATTTCTCAATAAAAAACAGAACTTGTCTTCTAGTACACTATCTTCCAACTTAGGGTTTCTTATTGATGGGCAGCTGGACGTCTGGATATGTGGTGACCTGATACGTGGCTGGGCTGGTCACTACCTGATCTCTAGATGATGTTGTGGTTTCTGGCTGAGTAGTGACCACAGTGGAAGTTTTGGAGGAGTAAAATCGGTTGCCAAAGTTAACTGTCCTCTCATAGTTCTCTGTCACCATTTTGGTGCCTATGATACCATTCCCCTCAGGGTCAGTCTGTACCTCAAGTACACTGAGCTCACGTTTAGGGCTGAGTGGGCTTGTCGGACAGTAAGAGGATAGCTTTTGACCTCCTTTTCTGGGGTCGCTGTTTTTGTTTTGAGCAGCACTGTTGCATTTCAGGGTCTTTGTTGTCCGGAAATTCTTGTCTGTCTTTGGGCTGTGCTGACAGGTGCAGCATGTTGTGGCTTCTGGTGGCAGTGCCTGTGTTTTCTCCTTCTTTCTAGCAGCCGACTGGATAGAGATAAAGGCAGGTGAGGATGGAGAACTAGCTTGTGGTTTTCCAGGGGGTACTTCAAGTCCTGCAGTCTGGCCAACTGGCAGACCTGTGTCTCTCTGTGTGGCAGAGCTTTCCTGGGCCTGTGGTGTTTTGGTTCTGCTTGATCCAATGCTAATTTTCCTAATATTACCAGACGATGGGGATCCTTGCACTGTCTCTAAGGACTCTTTGAACAGTCCAGATAAACCAACGATGTCCGAGTCAGATTTCAAGGTAGAGACAGAATAAAGAGCCTTCTTTATGGCTTCCTCTATGTCCATGAGTCTGGCTAAGGTCTGCTCTTTTAGGTTCATGATTTCCTCACTGGCTCTCTCAAGATCTCCAAAAACATGTGCCATTGAGGACATGCTTTCATTATCATCTTTTAAGATTGACCTATCGACTCTGTATTCCACCTTGGCCTGTTTTTGCTTCTTCTCTTGGGTCTTGACAACCCAGGCTGGGACATTCTCAAATATTGTCCTCAGGGACCTTACATCAACCTTGCTTGTGTCCTGTTCAATTTCCTCCACTTTAGTCAGAATATTCTGGAGTTCCTCTTGTTTTCGCAAATTGTCAAAAATTTCTATGGCTGCTGTCATATTCCCTCTCATGATCTCATCCATGTGAACAGACAGCCTCTGTCGCCGTTCATCCTCTGTCTCCATTTTTACTTTCCTTTCCCTCATCACAACTTTGTTTTCTTCTTTCATGTCTTTCTTATGCTCATTGTTGTCAAAACTTTGTCCATGGGTGTTTGGTTTACTGTACAATGGACCAGTAAGAATTGGTTGTGGTTCTGCATCCACATATGTGAGAAGAGTTGAATTATTGCCAGATGTGTGTTTTGGGTTTTTGATCTCACTCTGGGCAATTCTTACTCTTTTTGGCTTTATAGGAGCATTCTTCATTGAAAGCTGCTTTTTCCCTCCGAATTTCTGACATGCTTCATGAAAATCTACATGGCTCTCATCTGTCTCATTCCCATTCCCTTTGACCAAGTGATTCTGCGGACATTTCTCCTGTTCTGTGGCATTCATCTCCTCTGACGGATTAACAGTATTCACATCTATAAAACTGGAAATATCACCTCTGCTAGGAGTGACATTTGAACTCTGGGCTTGATGGTCTACCTGAATTTCCTGGGACGTCTGGATAGCTTCACCGATTAGCTCATTTGTTTCAGGTTTTTCAGGAATCAGTAAATTTGATCTTGACTCTTCAACACTCTCCGTATTTGACAGGCCTATCTTAAGCGCATCTTTATATGACATTGACGTTGTTGGTAATGGTTGAGGAGGTTTCTCTTTTTTTGATTGTTTTTTCATTTCAGTTGTCATGGTAGTAGTTTGGGTTGCCACGAGATTCTCGGTGTTGGCTGATTGATTATCTGTACACTTCACCCTCAAATATTCAGGTTTAGGAGGGATGGCTGGTTTTGGACCAACAGGCCTTCTGGTCTTCTCCGAGGAAGCACCCGTGGCTGGTTCATCTGGGGTTTGACCTGGCCTGGACAGCTCTGCATTTGCTGTACTCAGCTCTTCAGTGGCCACCTGTCCCTCTTGTCTGAATGTTACACAGGGAGTTGATATAGATTCAGGGCAAAACTCGTTTTCAGCGGGCTTTTGAACAGACACTGGATCCACAATTTTACATCTTTCTTTGTGAGATTTGGAAGAGTTCCTGTATATCATAGCTGCTCTGATATCCCCTCTGTTGACATTAATGTTGGATCTCTCCAGGGAATCCAAGGCTGCTTGGAGATTACCCTGTACAACATCTTCCTTATCTTCATGCTGCAGTTTTGTTGCAGAACTCTGTAAAGACATCATAGGAGTGTCCAAGTCTTGGACAACCTCTGTGCCCTGTTGACCCTCTGCACCACAGGCCTCAGTAGTTTGTTTTTCCTCTGAATCGTTGTCTACATGGCATGTCTCTGTTTCCCCCTCCTGGCTTTCTGATTTATATTCTGAGGTGATGTAGGAGGCTGAAGAAGGTGTTCTCAGCATTGATTTGCTGCATGTCTTTTCGTTTTGCACATCTTTTTGAGGTAATCCTGCTTCCGCTTTAGGATTTTTCACAGTCTTAACATCACTCACTACTGTAGAGGCTATGTGTTCATTTGAAAGTCCTTGACTAGTTAATTGGTGTTTTTCTTTTGATACATCATGAGAAGATTTGGCCTCCACTGTGGCCTGCTTGAGATTGTCGATAGTAGCTTGGGGATTAGAGATTTCATCTTTGTCATCTACCACTTCTACTAATTCAGCCTGGTGGAACATGCCTTCATCCTGTGTGTCAGGATATAACCCTTGTGGTGCAACTTTAAAGTCACATGTTTTTTCTTGTGCTTGACCACCACCCCCTATGAAGTTATTCTTGACCTGCCCATGTGGCAATAGCGTGATGTCACATTCTGTAGAAGACCTCTTTCCAAGTGTCATACTTTGACATGTGAGTGCAGGAGAAATCTTAGCAGAATGGACAAGATCATCATGAATCATTTGCTTTGGTTGGACATAGTTTTGATCTGCAGAGAACATGTTTTTCAATCTCTTAACATCAACTGGGGTCCATTCTGAAGTGCTGTCCTCTGTCTGATGATCTCCTTGTTTAGATTTTGTCTCCATTCTGCCTCCAGCCACAGTTTGAGTATGATAAGTCGAGAGTTCTTGCTCTTGCACTGTGGACTCTGCCTCAAGAGTTTTCAAATATTCATATTCTCCCTTTTCAATGCAACTCTTGAACAGTTTCACATTTCCCTTCAATGTGACTTTAGGTCTGATAGATTCTGGGCAAGTCTGGTCTTGAGTGGTTGCCAGAAGGTAGTTTATGGTTGATTTAACATCCCCTTTTATTACTTCTTGATTTTCTATTTTATTTACATCGCCTATTGCACATTCTGCATCATCAGGCATCACACTATGCCCTTGTGGGGGACAGTAACTTTTCACATCTCCTTCAGCGTAATTGTAGAGGGAGTAAACAATGACTTCAGCACATCTATTCACATCCTGCTGAATTATCACTCCTTTCCTCAGAGAGTTGTCTTGATTGAGAATATCCTCAACAAGCTGAACTACATTGGCAGTTTTAAACTCTGCATCCTGGTTGGTGGTGAACTGATGCTGGTGGACAGGTACATTCACCATAGTGGCCTCCACATTTCCTTGATTATCCTCCTTTAGGTAAATGACCTGAGGCTTTAGGTTTGCTCTTGGTAGCAACTGTAGTATGAAATTCTGTGCACCCCCTTCAGCCACATCATCATACTTTATCTTTGGCCCACTCTGAGATAGTATGTATTTAGCCTTTTTAGCTATCATTGTCTCATTCACCTCAATGATTGATCCTTCTGAATGTATGGCACTGAAGTGATAGAGAGAATTCAATGTTTCATTTATGCTCTCCACCATAGTCTCCATATCTTCCTTGTTTTGGTGCCTAATTTTATCAAATGGCATTGATTCAAACAGGTGGGTTCTGTTCTTGACATTAGCTGTCAGAATGTCCTCAACTGCCCCACTGTCTACTGCTGGGTCACCATAGGGTAAGGGGTTGTGTTGGGCCTTTGCTCTAAGCACAAGTGATTGTTCTTTTGCTATGTTTGTTGAGATAAAAGGGTTGTTTCGGACAAGAGCTGCACTTGTTTTGATTATTTCCCCGCAACCTTCTGAATTAGGAGGGCTTGTAGACTGATTCTCAAAGACTGCTTCACCGGTAGTGCTTTGACCAAGAACATCAGTATATGGCTTTTGAACATGGGGCTGTTCTGTCACATCAAGACTTCTGATACATGCACTGCTTTTGTTTTCGCCGCGGAGATTCTGTTTGCTACAGATTTCAAACTCCTGTTTACGTTTTTGGACTGCCCCAGTCTCATCCTCAGAAATAACAACTTTTCCCTGGAACTTATTATCTGGACTTGACCTAGAAATATCCACAGACTGACTCTCAAACATCTTCCTTGTAGACTGAACATCTACTCTAACCATCTCCTCCTCATACTCTGCATTAGGATCCGGATTAGAATTGGGCCTATTCCCAGCATCCATGATCCCTTTAACACTCTCCTCGTGAAGCCTCTCCCCTGGCTGCTCAAACAAAGCTGATGTTCTATTAACATCCCCTCTTTCCACTGTTCCCACTGCCAGATGCATCTTGGGGGTGTGGGGATCCACTTTGTTGCTCATTGCACAGTTCTCAAATATCCATCGCCTGGAGAGGACCTCTCCCTCATATCCAGTTTCAGCAGCTGTCAGCCCACTATCTGAGCTCAGAACTTCAGCGAGCTCCTCATCCACAACCACGTCCAGCATCTTCAGCTCTGGGTGAGTGTGCTTGAGGAGCCTTCTTAGCTCACATTTTTGCCGCTGTTGGTATAGCATTTCTTTGGAGGGTTGAGATGGCTGGGAGTGTGCTACAGAGCTGTCTCCTGTTCCTGGCTGACGTATGGCTGAAGGAGGTGGAAGGAGATCACCTTTCATTTGTTGGGAGTTCTCTGCCATCTTAGGTGAAGAGCAAAGTAATATTCTCATCATTGTGCCCTTCGTAAAGGGAAATAACTATCCATTGAAAATCAGGCTTAAAATGAGCAACCATGCTTACAGGAATCAGAGCCTTACATTACCTTCTGAATTGGGTCAGTTGGTATGCATTCCACATGCCAAGTCTCATTCTGTTAGCTGAACTCCAAAACAACGAGCAATTGTATTTATATCCAAAGCAACCAGAATTATAAATTACATTTCAGAGAAATGTGTGTCCATTATCTTTGTTTATGCATTAACATGTTATTACAGTGCTAATTCAACACGTCAAAGAAAACTGTCACTGTGGGTCACTTGTGGGTATTATATTTTTTGATTCTTGCAGTATTTGGTATGTGTATGACATTTACGTTAGTGTGACAACATGAATCAAAACCTAAACTAAAGCTAACCTAAACACCTAAGAAGAGTGCCAACCACACATCTTATCATGCAAAACATTCTGGTGAAATTGTACCTTACCTTGGTTATTTTTACTCTGTTTCCAGATTCAGGTGATTGGTTTTGTGTCTGGAAGGAAACAGTCATTATCTCAGATCACGTGTAAATCATAAACAAGTTAGCAGGCTGTAGCCAGAACTTGTCTTATCAGTAACCATAATATGATACATCTGTTATAATGACCACTTCAAAGTTCACTTTCCTCCATAGATCATTAACTGCAGTATAGCTACATTCTCTATATGAGACATCAGAGGTTAAGATCTACATTAGTTTTTGTACATGAAAAACCCTATTTTATGGTGCCAGATGTACTGGGGAGATAATTTAATTTAATTTAAAGATGTACACTATTATATTTACATGGCTCTTTAATGATACAATGAAATGGCTGGAAGAGTCCTTGAAAATACATTTTGCTGATGGCTATGGGTTGAAAACTTAGAAATCACTACAGGTGAAGAATTTTTGACAACATTGAATTTTGAACCTTGAAACTTTGAATTTTGAACCTTGTTTACTATAATAAGATATCTGTCCAAATAAATTTAGCACTCTGAAAGTTGAGGACCATGTATAAAAGGCACTGTAATTGTTTACTAGTCATCTCTTATGAAACAAAATGTATTTGGATGTGTGTGTTTTTAAACCTCCTGCCCTTCATATCATAATATCACCAAAGGGTGTAAATAAAGCTACACACTTAAGGAAAGTGTTGGACGACATTCTTTATATGACCTCTGACCTCTTTGGAGTCCCAAGAGTCTTCACATTCTGCCAGCCTGATTCCCTAACGTGCCCAAGACCCAACACTAGACTATACATCACATAAGACAATGAGGCAACAAGTATTTACTGGTTTCAAAAGGCTGCCTGTTGGTTCTGCAGGTGCCACCTTTGACAGATAGAGAGCAGACATAGCTCTGACCGAGACAGGCAATTTCTCCTTGGCTTGGGTGAGGGAGCTGTCTCTGAAGTCTGCAATCGACCTCCTCTTATCATCTGCAGAGACATCAGACAGTTGTAAGATGTTAGACAAGGGCTGAAAATCTCTTATCCTTTATGATACAAGGTGCAGTGTGTAGTTCTTACTGCTTAACTGTCTTTGCCTTCAAATAGGATGTGATCAAAACTCTCTCAGATCAGTGGAACTACGGGCTATATTTCTGTACATGGTTGTGATGTAAATGCACCATCACATTCTTCATATGGGATTTGGAGTAAAGACACAGTTCACTCCATAATTTTGTTTCGTCTCTTTGCTGTCTGGTCTGGATTAAGTGTCAGAAGATTTAGTGCAGTTCAAGTCAAACACAAAATAACAACATGGGTATTTTGGGAGACTGTCACAAGATCATGTGACTGAGAGGGAATACTGAGCTTGACCAAATTAATGGTTCCATCTAAGTAGAGCGTGAAAACAATGGTTAAACAAATGCCTCAAACAATTAGAGCCCCTTCTAAGATCCTACAGCCCACTACTGTGTGCACAGTCACATCAGTAAACTGTTGTCATTACACTTTCGAGGCTGATCTTTAACAGCTGTCATGAGGACAAGTTATAAATGTCCCACCACAGTAGCAGGACAGACACCTGACTCCACTGACACACATACATAGATTTAAGAGGATAGGCACGCCACTTCAGCTATGGTTGACTAAGCATAGAAGAACAAACATCAACACACATATGCCTTTTAACTGTTTATACAAGGACAAACTTAACTGGTCACTATCAACTGTGTATCGAAAAGACGATGTGCCCTAAGTATAAAACGATGACCTTTTTGTGAATGTTTTTTTTGTCCTTTGTCCTTTGTTTGTCTTATTGTCTTCCTACCTTATTATTTTCCTCTTTTTTTCTAGTTCTTCTCTTTTGTATTGTTAAGTGCCTTGGGTACCATGAAAGGCACTCTTAAATTAAAGTTATTATTATTATTATTGTTATTATGTCAGCTATTGATTTCAAAGCCTCATTCATATAAAAGCCCAATAATTCAAGACTCACATAAATGATATACTATACAATTTTAACAAACTATTTATCCATAATATATATCATTAGATACATCAATATATTTGTTAAGATATATCATAATAACAGTGGACATTAGTGGAGTCTTCAAGAGCAAGAACAAGCCATATACACTTGAGCTTGTATGCACACAACTCTAGATTGCCCTTTTTGTGTACAACATGAAGATGAAATACAAATCTGTACTCACAGAGATGAACAGCTCCCAATTCCTTGTTTCTTATCTGTCTTCTTATTGACTCGAAGCTGTGTGAATGTATCTTTGTCTAATTTACGGAGGCTTTGTGTCTCAATATTAAGGCGTTAAGCTCTTTCTCACTCTCTCTCTCTGTATGCCACTGCCTTTCTAGTCATTCCTGCTCCAGTGACAGCTGATGCTATCACCCCCGCAGTCATGCAGGACTTGGAGCATGTTGGCTATTTCTGTTCTACCCTGGAGTTGCCTACTATGCCCACACCAGGTTGAGTCAATCACAGTTCATGCACAGTCACTGTGCTGATACATTAACCCACTTCCCCTTCATCCCCTTCTCAGTGTGGGCTTGTCCCCACTATGCTTGTCATTTAGCCTATTTTTTCTCTTTCTCTCTCTCTCCTTATTCTTAAGTGCCCTGGGTACCTTGAAAGGCGCTCTTAAATTAAAGTTATTATTATCATTATTATGATGATGATATCAGGGAGTGTTTAGCATGGGCTCTTGTCTGTCTTGTCTGTCTTTATTCAGTGGAATGAGGATTCAGACACTGAATATGGCTGACCTGAGAAACCAAACATGTTTACCTTGCATCTCAGTTTGCCGTGGTGGTGAAAAAAAAAAGCAAAATGATTTGTGTCAGGGGATTGTGACACTGTTATCTGTGTCTTCTCACCAATCCCACGTCCATTGGTCTCTAGAAAGTGTGATGTTTGTTTAAAGAATCAAATGTTGCTCTCATCAAGAAGCAGCATGTTGATCTTAGTACTTTCCCAAAGAGTCTGTACTATGTCTGGGTGCAGGTGCCAGCCTCAGCATGATGTTGGCCTCTGTGTTGTGTGGATTACAAGTTCACTTAAGCACAGTTCCCTCACAGCTTTATCTTGAAACTTTTTATTCCATTATATCCAAGCTATGGACTCCCTGTCTGGTCTTATCAACTTGTTTGTATGCATGGTATGTGTTGTGTTGATTTGTTATGTTTTTTATTATGTGTATTGTGTTTTAGTGTGCATTTTATGTTTTTTTAAATTGTGTTTTTATTGTAAACCCTGTGTAGCAATCAAATCTCCCTCATAGGACGATAAAGATTTTGAATCTTTTCTGAATAAAAGATCCTGCCTCATAACTTTCAGAACTAAATGAACTGTGGCCGACTGGAGAACTATCCCAGCATACATTGGGGTGGCAGGGAAACAATTTTAATACCAGTTCCTAAAATATGACTAATGCATTCGATCTAGAAGAAAGAAAATGTTGTTGGGTACTCACCAGCTTGGGATGCTGTAATTGTTTCAAAATCAATACCACCTATAGTTTTTCTTCTCACTATCCTGGTCTGATTCACCACCTAGAGAGAGACAATACTTGTGGATTAATAAACTGCCACTGCCACTAACAGGTAGAAGTAGAATTAACACAATAGGATTTTAAAACCAATGACATTGACAAACATTTGATATGAGATATAGCCGCAAGCAAGTGAGCAGACAAATAAACACATCTCCCATTCATTGACATCATATAGTCTTGTCTCTAACTTTTGAAGTGTTACTTTTGAACTTCTCAGTGCCAAAGTTAGGTTTGGTGGTTTAAGGCCACTACAACATATGTTATTATTATTATTATTATTATTATTATTATTATTATTATTATTGTTGTTGTTGTTGTTGTTATTATTATTATATATGCCAGTTACAATGATTACAATTTACCTTTAGAGTCACCTCATCTTCTTTTGCATCAGCTTCAGCATCATTATCTGGAGCAGCAGCAGGTATTATTTCCTTCTGCTCCTCTCCAGGGGTATTTCTCTCCTCAACCTCTCCATTCACTGGCATTATGTCAGCTGCCTTAGAAAGCGGAGTGTAACTTGTAGCTCTGAGACTGCTCTTCATCTTGTGCGGTGTGCCAGCCTTTGACTCAAACAGAGCCTTTAGGGCCCCAATGGACCCAGTGGTGTTTTCTAGGCTCCCCATGGACTTACTGCGGATCAAATCAGTTTTGACCAGAGACCTTTCCTTCTCATTATTTCTCTTCAACAGAGACTCCAGCTTATTCTCTGGTTCACCTTCTAACAGGCTGCTCACACGTGGAGATTTCATGGTGGTTGTGGAGTGTAGGGTTATCTAACAGTGATGTGAAGAAGCCATATGTTAGTTCCTTTTTGCCTGCAACTACATTGACTATTTTTCAACAATAAAAATGCTCCCTGTCTGAATTGTGCCAGTAGGTTGAAATATTATAATGTAAAGCTAGAGGTTACCTCTTGCTGCACCTGCTTTAGCTTTGGTTCAGTGTAATTTGTTGAAGTTACTTCAATGGATGTGCTCACTTCCACTGTGGTTTGATATCTGTTACATGTGCAAAAGTCATATAAACAATCTACCAACATGCTCATTAAGATGAATACATAATATATGTAATAATATAAAGTTGATCTATGATGATCAGTTGCCATAGATCTATAGAGAACAATGAAGATGATGTTTCTCTCACCTAGCAACAAGCTGGGACACAGATGCCTTCCTGTCCCTAAGCCCCGCCTCTGTCAAGATGGGCTTGTCACATGATGAGGGGACACTCCTCAGAGACTGGGTGCGCCTCAAGTTACTCTTCCATTCCATGGCCAATCACGTGAGAGCAGTAATCAATATGTGGTTGACCCAATATCACCTAGTGTGTAAGGAAAGGGATAATCAATGCGATGGTCCGTTATTTTACTATATAAGTTGTGACTATAAGGGCTCATTACAGAACAGAACAGCAGGAGTACGTTGGAGTCTGTAGTCTGTATATTCACTAAGTCACACAATGAATGTATATTTACTGTCATCCTACCCCCAATGATAAGCAGTTCTAATCTTAGAAAAATGTCTCTCAAAATCTCTCACAGAAATGCTGTAACATAAATAACACAGAGCTGGCACTGAATGAGATTTTAGGGAGTACAATGAGTTGAAGAGATATTATGCACATTAACACCAACGCAAAACAGATGGATGACCACTAAATCTAGAGCTATGAACTGATTAAAGCCCAAGTGTTGGGTAAACGAAACATTTGATATCATGCAACTATTTTCAAATAGAACTGTTACCTTACAGATGTCGGCCAGTGTCTCTTCCCTGTGACAATCAGAAGCGCTGCATCACAAGACCTACACACAGTATGAAGCATTTGTGAGCAAAGTCCTTTTTGCTTCCTCATTACCCCTGACTGTATGAAAGTGATCTATGAGAGGCAAACATGACAGATACCAGGTCAATAATCATAATGATCAGCCTATCACAGCCTGCATTCCTCTCAAATACAGTGATGACAACAACTCACACAGCATTTAGCCTCCAACCCTGCTCCACTGTATATCAAGCATTTTTGTCCATATCTTGGCTCCTACTTGAGTTTTCATGGGAATCCTTGGTGATGTTTGATGTCAGGATAAACCTCCACAGCTGAGATGGAAATATTTGATCTCTGAGCAGCAACAGACCATCCACATTAAGATAAGATGAACATTAATGATCCTCAAGGGGAAATCGTCTCATTACAGCAGCAAAGAATATGATAAAAGATAGATAAAAGTACAAGTAGAACATAGTGGAAATGAAAGGTACAGCCTTGTTATCATGCTAATACAGAGCTCTGTCAGTGTTGACTGTTGACAGATTTACCAATTAACAGACGTCTACAGACATCTACAGAGTTTATAGAATTACAAATTTACAGTCCAGTACAGTTTACACACAGATCACGCAAATGTACATCCTTGGTTAGCCACATTAGATTTACAAGGATTTAGATTTACAAGGCAGATGTGCATTGTTAGCATATGTACCATATGTACAGAAATGTGTTCAGACATGTATACAGGCTCACAAACACAGATATGTATAGAAATGTGTATAGGTAATACTAAGCAAGGTGCAGATTGATCCAGAGCATATAATATGTCCATCAGATTAGCTAAAATACAGTAAGTCAGATTGTTAAGTGTGCATGTTATCTGTGGCATTAGCAAAGCACAGGGGAAAGACTTAACCTGCCTTGGACAAAAGAGCCCAAGAGAGTAATAATTAACTCCCAAATATTTGGAAATGATCACATATTACTGGAGCGCTACCAACCATGGTCATGCTTGAAAAACTTTATCATGAGTCAGTTTGAATGTACATGCATTAGTATAATAACATAAACAAACAAGACCATTACAGAGAATACTGGCAGCCTACATTACATTTTACATTGTGTGCCACCGGGTTGGATTTTACTGAAAATCTGCTGGATTGCTTTACAGCACAAAACAGGAAGAGGGCGCTGTTCTTTCAGCACAAGCAGAGCTAAAGCTTTCAAAGTTTCTATGGAAAAATCACTTCCAACATGTTCATCCTCTTTAGTAAACCAAAAGAGAAACAGAGGAAGGGGGACAAATAGCAACATCTCTTTGCAACAGGAAGTGATGGGGATTATGGGCAATGTGGTCTTCATTTTGAGAAGAACTAGCACTAACAATACCACTGGCGTGATACAGAGGCTACCAATTGTCTCATTTGTTAACGGTAATTACACCAAGGTATCAAAATGAATGTGACAATGACAGATTGATGTTTAAAAATGCTACACACAGCACCTTTACTTTTCTTTCTTTCTTTTTGTTTGCTTTTTTCCAGACACTTTTATCCAAAGCGACTTACAATAAGTGCATTCAACATAGGTAGGCACGAGA
>CABFOQ010054249.1:32880-45114 GCA_900660455.1 Gephyroberyx darwinii
GTCTGAGCAGCGACAGCCCCGCGGGTAGCCCCCTCTCCTGCCGGCGTGCGGACACTCCATCTCCCCGGGCCGTGCAGCTTCAGACCGGAATAATACCCAAACCGGGTCTTCTAAATCTCCCACACCCAGGACTCGCTTCACTGCCCCAAGGGGCAATTCCCGGCATGTATCCTGCCCCCATGTACCCATTTTCGGCTTTGGGTGGCCAGCACCCTGCCTTTGCATACACCGGTTTCACACAACTAACACAGCCGTATCCAGAGCACATGAAGGCGGCTGCCATGGCAGGATCCCTTCCCCTGGAGCACTGGATCAGGGCTGGGATCATGATGCCACGACTTCCAGACTACAGTTGTAAGTATAGCCAATTGCATTATTGCTCTTGTATATAAAATAAAATGTGCCTAATGTTATGTTTATATAAAATTACAAAATCACAGTGTTATGTAGACCGATTTGGATCTAACTGGGCACATAATGCAACTATATACTTTTTATTCCTTCATATAGCCTATGTGTATAGGCCAAATCTATAACGCTTACAAAAATGTTTCGACGACACCTTATCGTTTTTTATTGGTAGCCTATTATTAAGAAGTAAGATTATCAGCCTGAGGATTGCTGATAATCTTACTTCTTAAGAACTATACCGCTTCGAGGTGTTGTAAACTAATTTAACACACACATCCACATACACACACCGACAGGCGCGCACACAGATGAAATTGGGTTAATTTTTGACTAAATCTGAGTTAACAAAAATCAAATGCATTTTCTGGTATTCTCAGTCTTCAGGCCAATCTTTATTATGAATATGGTTATTATCAAGGTAGTTATAGTAATGTTGCTATTGTTGCTGTATGCTGTTGATGCATTTAAAAAATAAAAAAAAGATTAAAAAAAAATACTATTCATTAAACATTTTATAGGTATTTCTCCTTTTTCAGAATTAGCCTACAGACTACAACAATTACATTACAAAAAATGTTTTTTCTTATCACTGGACTATTGAGTCTAGGGCGAGATGATATAGCAGCAACGCTGAGATGGGAACATTTAAAAAAACAAAAACAAAAAAAAACGTTCTTCACTCAACCGAGGTCTTCGGTGACAATATAGCATAAATGACATAATTACAGCCTATAATTATAATTGACAGCCTGTTTTTGAAAGCAAGCTTCCCAAGCCTGGCTTAGTCTGGGATTTTATTCAACGGGAAGGCCATAGAGGGGATATTTTAATATTTTATGTAAGTATAGGCATACTTTGTCTTTGTCCATGGCCTCGGTTTACTGCTCATCTGTATGTCATGTTTTAATTTTGGCCTATTTATTTCTCCATAAACGCCAACCCGATGAAAATTGCCTTTGTGTGACGAAGAAACTATAAACAAACACCTAAAACGTTCTGTAGTTCATCAATAAAATCCCAAAAGCCTTCATTGAATTTTCATTAAGTTAATGGCATGCCCGTGTTTTTATGGCCCCTGCGCCCGCTTCAGCTGTGTCTCCCCGTCAACAATAAACTGGAGTAAAGCTATTATAGTTAATGATGGCCAGAGAGTGCGGGCATATGTGTGTGTGTTCCCTCCCACAAAATTATATTGAACTTCCTATGTCCTTGGTATTGTATAAATAAGACCAGTGACAGTGCAGACCAAACCCTTCAGGCTCCTCCTGCCCTAAGGCTTGGGAATAACGCTGTCAAACACTGTAACACCTCAATTAGGTTGTAGTTGACAAGATAAAAAAAACTTAATGGATTTGTTACCACAGAAATTTCGTACTAAATTAAAAACCACTGCTGTCCCAGCTACTATAAATCCATCATATCAAATAAGAGATGAGCTGTAACTGGAACAGTGTAAATGTAACCGATGTGATCATATCTGAATATGAAGCCACAGACATGCAGGCCCGGTTAACTCACTCTGCTCCCTTGGACTCCCTCCAGCGGCCCCTCAGTCTGGTCTGTTGGGGAAGTGCCGGAGACCCAGGACAGCCTTCACCAGTCAGCAGCTACTGGAGCTGGAGAACCAGTTCAAACTCAACAAGTACTTGTCCAGACCCAAACGCTTCGAAGTGGCTACCTCACTCATGCTGACTGAAACACAGGTAAGGGAGACAGTCAGAGCAGGGGTATAGCCGTTTCACTTGTCTAGGTCAAATAAATCAACTTTACCTTAAGGTCTATTTATAGAGACATAAAAACTTATAGAGCCCATCACACTACAATGTTTCTGCCCTCTTCAGCCTTCAACAGGTGTCATAGTGAGTACACTGCCACTAGGTCAGCCAGTAATAGAAACATACCCACCCAATGTCAAAACAATATTTTGACAAATGGTTTGGTTGGATTGATGGATGGCAATTCAAACAGTTCCATTCTGGGAAACTGCAATGGATGAAAGCATTTATTACTTTATCAACAAAATGTGATGTGCTGAAATGTCCATGCAGACTTTATGAGTTAAACAAAGATAGCTCAGAAGACAAGGATGTGTGAACATCGGAGTAGTATTAGAAATATAGACCAAACAAGTCCTGTAGCAGTACACTTTGAACAAGGGACACAATGTCTCCATTTTATGTTGTGTCAATATATTGGTAATACCAGCAGGAAGTGGAGGCAAGATTAACAATCTCTGACTCCACCAAGAGTCTGAATTGAGCAGACTCTTCCCTTCCTGTGACTGTCTACAAATTGGTGTTGTAGGATTTAATTGTTGCTCAACTACAGTAAATGCATGTGGCGTTTTTTCTATGTTTATTGCATATTCAAGCAAAAACATTTCTGGTAGTTTCTATTGATGAATTGTATTGATTGATATATTTTTTTACATTTTTGTGGCTGGTGATGTGTGACAGTAAATGTGTATTCAAGTCTGCACACACACACACACACTGAACCGATCCCAATGCTGACCAACTATTGACCACATATTCTTTGCTCTCTCATCTCTTGCCAGGTCAAAATCTGGTTCCAGAATCGGAGAATGAAATGGAAGCGCAGCCGCAAGGCCAAAGAGCAGGCCACTGCCTCGGCACAGTCTGAGGCAGAGCGACTACGTGGCGGGGGCAAAGCAGCCACCGACAAGTCAGATGACAGCAGACGACCTGTTAATCCAGACGATCGAGGAATAGATCTTGACTTGGAGGAGGGAGAGGAGGAGGAGGAGGAAGAGGAGGAGGAAGAGGAAGAGGAGGAGGCCCAACACGGTTTTCCTGTTTCTATGGGTGGCAGCGTTGGGTTGCCACGATCCACGGACTTCTTGCAGCGCACCGCCGACCTTGGTTACAATCCCCACAGCCCTTTCTCTGATGATGAGCTGGAGGGGGTTCAAGTAGGAGGTGACAGGAAGATAGGGGCAGGATTGTGAGAAGACATTTACACCCAGCAAAGGCTGGTTTGCTTTGCTAGACACTGTAGGACATTAAGAAACACTCACTAGAAAAGATGAAAAAAGGGACAATTTCCAAAACTAAAGATGTTTGTTTAGTGTCAACTATATGTGATGCTCTGCTATGTGATGTGTGTGTGTTCCAATTGGGACATGGTTATATCTGTTCCTATTTGTTGGAATCACAAGCCTACATTGTTATGTAACTTCCAAATGCACTGTTTGATCATTTATGTATTTCCCAGAGCAAGTTATACAGTTAGGTGTGCGTTTGTGCGCTTACACACAAACACACACACATAAATACATAAACTGACAAATTCTCTCAGTATTGTACATTTCTTAGCATGCCAAAAAAGGTGCTGCTTTCCCCCCAGATGTAGCTGTTTACATGAGTAGCTGCAGTCACCTTCTGATCATCTTGTCTTGACTCCACCCACTGACAGCTGAAACTCCGCCCTTGGACATACATGACTAGAGGATGTGAACTAAGTCAAGTGAACTGTAGTGCATTCTGCATCAAGACAGCTTGAGAATGTCGGCGCAGGCCTCCACTGACAACAGAGACAAAGCTCTGCATCGTGAGGACAAAAAAGTCAAAAGTTGAACAAGTTGTGTGTTGTGACTGATAAATCAATACATGCCTACTAACATCAGTTGTTCTGGATGTTTGTGGACAAAGACTTTGCAGGGCAGCTGGTGAACAATGTTGTGCATTTTATGTGAATATTGATGTGATGTTGGACTTGGTTTTGTTCTTGATGATGATGACGTTTATGGATTTGTTCTTGTTACTTACATGTACATGCATCTAATTTATTTGAATGAAGAGGTGATTGCAAAGGGGAATCATAAATGTATTCATCTAGAACTTTGTGTTGTAACTGTGAAACATAAAAGAAAAAAATAATAAAAAATTACAAAGTCGATGAATTTTACCTATTGTTCTTGCTTAGCACTGCAGTTTATTTATTGTGTTAATATGATTATTTAAAAGGAACAATGTGAAAAGTGGGCAAACTGGTTTATGAGACACAAGATTAAGCCAACAATGCTAACTGTCCCACAGATTCTTTTAACTGGGTTGAATGGGGTTATTATGCTCTTGCATTAAATGAGTGATGGCATTGCAACAGGGGTGTGGGAGGGAGAACAAAATTTTTTTTTAAAAAGAAAAAAGAAAAATTACTTATAAAATGTCCTCAGACAATCTTGTATGGATTGAACAAGGGCACATAGTGATGAATCAAAAATAAACCAGCTTTAAATTTCACTCATATAGGAATATCGCTCACATTTTCACTTACCATCCAATCCAACATAATGGAACATTTTTCAAGCACTCTTCTTTTTTGTTTAGATCTCTTTCACCTCCCTCCTGTCCTTTTACAGCCACCTTGTTTCCTCTTGATAGATGATAGCGAAAACACATCACATCCATGGTAAATCTGAGTTCACCGTTCTAATTTATGACCAAGGCTCTCAGATATTAATTACTTGGGCTAGGTTTACTGATAGCCAAATAATTAAGTTAATGAAGGGGAGGTAAAGCAATCAACGCCTGATGGTGATGTCACACAGGCCCATTTTAATTTCCAAGATAAATAGGATGATGAGTGTGTGTAACCCATGTGGGGAGTTTTATTAGGCCCCCATGTAAGGGCCGTGATTAAATAGTAGATTGGAGGACATGCGGTATGGTGCTGTATAACTTGTCCCCTCCCCAGACCACAGCCACATATTTATATAGTGATTAAATGTAGTCTTAACTGGCTGGGCAGACGCTGGCTCATCTTGTGAAAGAAACCAAGGCAGAGTTGTTTATAATTGGAAGTGCTTTTAAGCACCAATGTGTTTTTAGGGGGATGGGCTTTGCTGTGGTTGCAGGCAGTACATGGATGTTGTATTGGATGCAGCTGCACAACAATTTGTAACTCAAGGAATTCCCATAGTAGTTATCATGGTCAGGTTTTAAAGATAATCAATAAATGTATTAGTATTTAAACAAACGAATCAACAATTTTAGTAAGTACTTCATTAGCAGGGGTGCTAACTACCACACCTATGACATGAGATTGTACACCATGTCATCAAATTTAGAAGGGAGGGAGAAATTAACTACTAGAGAATTTGCAAAACGTACATAGCCTTATTATGTGCACAGTAATGTCCAGAGTTTAATGAGGATTTATGTCTTTCACTTTAGCATGACCAAATCAATTTACAGCTGAAAAAGGAGATCAGTTGATTTATAGTACACAGAATGAACTACATCACACAGGCTTCTAGTAAATTCTGTTTTGTGTTTATCTGTCAAAGTGAGGTTTCTTCCATTGGGTTAAACATGGTTCTGACAGAGATTATAATTTAGAGCTGAATGGACATCGAACCAAGAATAATTTGTTTATTGAAAAGACAATGCATATTTTCTAAAAAGATGTTTGTATGACAAATTTCAAGCTTCACACTAAAGTAATATATGAGATACCTCTACTTAACATCTGTGGATTAAATATTGTGATTGTGTAAGTGTTGTTTTCCTGATATTGCAGGTTTGGACATTTCCAATGTCTTTAGTGTAACATGTGGTATGATTTGAATATAACAGTAAAATTCATGCAAATCAAATCACCATTAATACATTCTTGACAGTATATGGCTGTAGTCAAAACACTATTGACTACAGACTATTAAAGTCAGGGATTCTCAGTCAAGGAAATGAAAAAAAATAACAATAACCACATCATAAATAAATATTTATAGGATTAAAAAAATTGTGTTACAAACATCCATTTTCTAGTCATTATAGTTGTTTCAGTCTGTTTTAAAAGAAATTTCTTGAGCCAGGACAAAGATCCACACAATTACAATTGGTCGAGGTACCACTTTGTTTGGCGATAGGGGGCTAAAAGTAGAATGCAGTCATGTGACTGTAATAGCTTTATCCAACCTGGTCAGGGTCTATGATCACTAATTTCCAGATTCCTGTAGATAGAAGCTACTGTTACAAACACACAGGGTCCAATCCCATCGAAACCACTGAATTAAAGTTACAAGGATATATGTTTCACTTAGAGGATTTAAAAGGAGTCTTCACTAAACTTTGTAGCCATGATTTAATAATGGTGACTAGAATACACAATAAGCTTGCAGACTAAATGCCTATCAAACTGCAGCTTTTAATTTGGCTGATGAAAAATCATGTGAATCAATAGGAGCTCATTTGGTTGTGTGACTTGTCAAGCTGTATGACAAATGCCATTTAGGCTGTTTTATGACATCGGCCCTTCTGACACAGTACAAAAATCATAGCTAATTGATAGGGCAGTGGAGGAAATATATGGAGATCATTGATTCGGTTTCTCGATTCTAATTTAATCTGAATACACCTGACATGTTGATTAAAAATTCCCTGCATACATTCCAGCGACTGGTGATAATGCTGTCAGGTTTCTCAGCGGCCAGCCTGACAGAAATGCTGACGGCCTTGTGCCTCTTTCTTATTTAACCAATCACCTGATATTGAGTGAGCCTGTGTCTTTCTATAAAAAATGTTGCACTGTCTATTGCTGTGTAACAATCACTCAAGTCACCCCTGAGATGTCAGCTCGACCCACTTGAGTCTTCAAATACAAAGTGGTTACCAGAAACCCCCCATTTTCATAGTTAAATAAATAAATTGGCCTCTTTCTACTTTGCTGGATTATAAATCAGGGACAATAACTTAAGCGGCACGACCCCTTAAAATATTTACACCCTGTAGTTTAATCAATCAGCAAAATGTCGGGCTCATTACGGAAATATGAACAGATTGTCCGATCTTTTAAAGTAATCACACGTATTGGTTTAGGTTTCCCCCGGCCCTGTCCTGTCACTTAACTAATGGGTAAGTAAGGGAGTGAGTGACGGGGCCCTATAAATTCACATCTGTCCGAGTTAAAACGCTGTTCCAAAGCATGAAAAAGGCCAAGTTTTTTGCCAATAAAGTTTATTTAAAAGGCGTGGCTGGGTAATGTCATTTATTGTTGCAGGAAATGTATGTTACAGGTATTTACCAAGGCAAGGATCATGACGAAGTTCTTGCAAGTGTTATTGGCCCCAATGTCATTCTATCCTTGGTGCAGTAACATTCATGATGCCTGCTTGTGTGAGCGAGATTCATCCTGCACCAGTAGATTAATGCATATGAATCTTGATCTATATTGTAAAGTAATTTAATATAAAAAGAATATGGCATGGTGTTATAGTCTTAAAAATGTGATTTCATTCTAGGTCATTTATGATAGGTCAGAGTTATTCAAAGTCCATCAAATTTGCCGAAATGTAAGCATTAATAATAAATCAATAAATCATTGCTGGGCCTACAAAATATCTCAGTATCAACAATAGAGGCTGAACAATAAAGTCCTATCAAAGTAAGAGTTACATGTGTAACAGTGGTGCTGTCCTTTAAGTTCCCCAAGGGATATACGTGGAGCTATGAGACAAACAGTTGAAACAACTTGGAGACAAGCGTTATCAGTTAAATATTCATTCAGACATAAAAATTAAAAAAAAATTTAAAAAAAATACGGATGAAAAAATGGTCCAGATCTGCCCTCTGGTGGCAAAGGAAGCGATGTGTCATACCGCGCTTCTTAGAGTTGAGGGTTTGTCGACATTGGACACACAGACCAAAAAAGACAGTTGAAAATATTAATTAATTAATTTAGAGATAAAAAAAAACAAAAAAAAAACAGTGAGTGTGAAAACGTGATGGCAGGTATTGTGAAAATATGTAGCCTACATATGTAGGTACTAAAGATGGGCGAGACCAGAGAGTGCCCCTTCTATCCATCTTGATCTATCCATATGTAGTTTAATGTGTAGACAGGCCCTTCTCTTCTCTAAAGGTAGTAAAACCTGCTTGAACTCTGATATTTGCTGAAAAGTTACACTAATCATTGTGAATGAATCATTAAGACTTAGGCGCAGTGCATTTTGAAGGGCAAAATGACAAAAGCTAATCTAACTCAATTAAGGAGTTTATTTAGTTTTCTGAGGATTTGCTGTATTTTCTCTCATCCTCAAAGTTTCAAACCTTCTGCTTCAGACTCGTTTAATGTTTAATCACATCAGTCAGTATCACTTTATTCATTGCTCTGGATGAGCCTGGACAAAGCCTGCGTTGAACTTGTATTGGAGTAAACGTTACAAGAAAGAAAAAAATCACGGGGACTAGGGAGGCTTTCTAAAATTAAGAACAACCTCTTGGTCATTTGTGTGTAAAATGCACTCCTGTGTTGTAGGGTTAGACCGATATATCGGTTTGCCATATACTGGGCCGATATTGAATTATGAAATATCAGATAGTCAGTCATGTAGTCCACCACCATTATGATGAAAGATCCTCCCTGTCTACAGTTACATCAAAACAGTCGATAACACCTGAAATACATTTTTTATTGTCTTTGACATTAAATTGATTAAATTGATTGATTACATTGCTCAATATTTTTGCAAATTAATTCTTCATTTTAAGGCAGTTTCCCCCATTGAATTGGTGGGGTGTCCGATGGTCTAAATGTTGCTTCAGAGCCTTTTTAACCCAAGACAAGACAAGAATACAATTCTGGGGATAGGCTACTTGAATATTTTTGGTCATAAAAATGTTCAAATTTAAAGATATTGAATTTCGGCACAAAACATTGGCTATGGTCAGCTTTAATATGCCTGCAAAAATATCAGTAATAGTATTGACCTTCAAAAAACCATGTCAATAGAACACTAGTATGCTCAGTTATAATGGGTTAATATAAAGGTTAAAAATAATCCATCAACAAATCAAACTCATCAAGAAAATAACCTACACACAATTTAATGGACAAATACATTTGTGATATTTGCTGGTTGTATGAAGGTGCTTCTTGTATGTGTACCAGTAAAAGAGATTAATTTGAATTCTGCTGCTGGGTTTTCCTGTTAGAAGGCCAACCTGTGCTGCCAGATGAGGGAGAGTTGGAAAATTAAGCTTTGTGTGTTAGGAAGGAATAGCCGTTTTCCTGTGTTCATGTGTTGAGGCACTAGATCTTTGTAGTGCTATATGCTATACTCCCAACAATCATTCAATATATATATAATATATATTTAAAATATCTGTACATTTGCTTTGTATATTTTAGAATTTCTTTTAATTATTTTCTTTTTATTTATTTTATTAAATTTTTGAGGGGGGTCTTACAGAGCGTCAATTGAAGCTATAATGAAACCTTGTACAAATAATCCAATTGCCAATGCCAGGTAAAATCGCTTGGCGGAAGATTGACATTGAATTACTATTACTGTCTAATTATCATTAAAAATGTAAGATGTGTTGAATATGTGCGTTGTCTTTTCATTGATTTCTCAAATATGGTTCGTGTATTGCGGATTTGAGAGGCGGAATGCGCATTAGTTGCGCCGGATGGCTCTCTTAGGTGCGTATCTGGGTCAGGGGCGGTTCGACAACGTTAGGGCGGTTCTTTCTACTTAGGAAGCATGGAAAGTCTCTAGAGTTGTCTCTCTCATCACCATCTTATTGTGCGTTATTGTGCTAGTGCTTGCTAGCAGAATTAACACCTGCTTGACATCCAGGCAAATTGGCGACTGTAACTGCGACTGTGACTGTGGACATGGCCTGCTCAGAACTTGGTAAGTGTTTTATTCGAGTTTTCTTTTTTTTTTTTGTCATCATAAGCTGTGCTTGTTGCTAGCTCGCTGGCTAACATTGAGCAACAGAAAACGTGGTAAACATTACCTCGCTAAAATATGATTGTTTCCTGGAGTTTGGATGAAATGAGCGACGAATTTTGTAAACTTTTTTTTCTCTTTCTCTGCCCATGTAGCACTTTTGAGTGTGTCAGACAAGACCGGACTGGTGGACTTTGCCAAAAAGCTGGTGAATGTGGGGCTGTCTGTGGTCGCTTCAGGCGGCACAGCCAAAGCCTTGCGTGATGCCGGACTGGCTGTCAGGTGGGTGCTCAAGTAGTCCTGTTAGTAAGTGGTCTGCTGCACAGTTTTGTTTCCCCCAATTAAGTAAATCTAGCCACCTACCCTAACCCCTCAGTGTCTCTCCTGTGTGGCAGGGATGTGTCAGAGCTGACCGAGCATCCAGAGATGCTTGGAGGTAGGGTGAAGACTCTGCATCCTGCTGTCCATGGAGGTATACTGGCCAGGCGAACCCCCACAGACACAGCAGACATGGAGAAGCTGGGCTACAGCCTGGTCAGGTAGGGTAAATTATTGATGCCACCTGTTCAACTATGACTTGGGTAATATCCCATCCAGTGACTTAATACATTTACAGCAATCTACATTTAAAAATAAATAGGCTTAGGCTTAAGAAAGATGAGGTGTGGGGATGGGGATTTATTACCTGGGGTATAAAAGAACAAAACTACCCATAGCCCAGTTCATTTGAAGCCAAACTCAAACACATGTGACTTTTGTATATTAGGCAGACCACAAGGTACTAGGGTGAGAGTAAAGACTGTTATGTGGAGGAAGCACGCGTAGCTGATTTAGTAACTAGTTAATTGAAACACTGCTGCCCCTGCAAGCTCATCTTGTGACTCCACTTGTTTAGGTATAGAGGATTCTGATTGTTTCATAGGCAGACGCCACTGCTTGGTGATTGATTGGTGGATAGAAATTGAGGGGATTAGCAAGTAACTGAGGAATAAGCAGGGAATGCATATGTCTTCTGAAACAAGCTGTGAAATGAATGACTGGTAACATTGTGTATTTTTGGATCCTCATGAAGTGACCTGAAGGTGTTCCAGCTTACCAAACTGAAAATTTAAAAATGTACTAACTTCAAGGTAAAATAAATCCTGAAATGGAATTATTCCACTTATTATTATTACTATTATTATTATTATTATTATTATCATCACACACATTTAGTTGAAACCTGTTGTACTTGTACTGCTGTAAGGCTGAGATAGGCCTAAGGGATTTTTAGTTACGTCTATTTGCACAATAAATAAAACATTGAAAAAAGTTAAGTTATAGTTAAGTTAGCTGCCGTCTTGGCCAGGTCTCCTTGAAAAAGTTTTTTAATGTCGATGGTACTTACCTGGTTAAATTAAACAAATAAATAAAATATATACAAATTGTGCACGTGAGACAAAAGTTGAGGTGTTTGTGTGTGTTCAATGAGACTAGGATGAAGATGGAGTAAAAAAAGGTATTTCTTTGGTTGCTCTTATCCAGGGTGGTGGTGTGCAACCTCTACCCATTTGTGAAGACCATCTCTAGCCCGAACGTTACAGTGGAGGATGCTGTGGAGCAGATTGATATCGGTGAGTGGTGGCGATGAGGCTGTGTGAATGTAGCTTCAGGTTATTGAAATGGGCATGGCATGATTTCACTCACTGACGAGGCAGCGCAGGTGCTCATCCAGGCTCTTGTCATCTCCCGCCTGGACTACTGCAACTCCCTCCTTGCTGGTGCTCCGGCGTCGGCCATCAGACCTCTGGAGCTTGTTCAGAAAGCTGCAGCTCATCTGGTGTTCAACCGCCCCAAGTTCTCCCACACAACTACCCTTCTCCGTTCTCTACACTGGCTCCCTATAGCAGCTCGCATCCAGTTCAAGACCCTGGTGCTAGCCTATAGGGCAGTGAAAGGAACAGCTCCTTCTTACCTCTAGGCTATGGTCAAGCCTTACACCCCTGCCCGACCACTTCGCTCTGCTGCCTCGAGGCGACTGGTTGCCCCGTCGCTCAGAGGCCCCTCGGACGATCTACACAGTCACAGCTCTTCTCTGTCCTGGCCCCACAGTGGTGGGATGACCTCCCCACTGATATCAGGACAGC